>JAYKAV010002353.1:459151-627551 GCA_035582835.1 Phoebastria nigripes
TCTCTTCCTGACACCATAATCTTCTGTGATATAATTTTTTTGGAGTGCAAGCATCTAGGTATTCCTATGCTTGAGAACTAATTATCACAGAGAAATGCTACACTTGGTGTCGTATCCTGAGGTTGCACAATGTTATTTGTGTCTCTGCTGAATCCCAAACCCTGTTCTCCAGTCTCTTTTTACAGGGATTCTTCTTATGAGGGCTCTCTGCAACAGGAGGGCAATACCTCCCTTGGTGTGCAAGAAGTCTCACTTGATCTTGTCTCAGTATTTGGAGTTMATGTCACCCTTCCGCTGTTCTTCGCCATCCAGGTTGACAGTGGCAGGTGTCTCTTCCGTCAGCCGGAAAGTTCTTTCCAACCGGCTAACAGCTTGTGCTCTCCTGTGAAATGCGATCCCCATATAAATGTGCTGAAGCTCTGGGAAGTAAGAAACGCACCATCATTTTCCATGTTCAGGGCCAACTTGTGTCAATAGAAATGCACAGCACCACCATGGTCTGAGCTTTCCCTCCCAGTGGTCAGGGATCCATCCATGCAGGGGACCAATACACTGGACAGTGGGTACGTCTGTCGCCACTATATTTTCCCAAAGCCAAGAGCACGGTAGTGACTGGGYTGAATGATGAATGGAAAGACTGTGATAACATCTTACAAGCATTGGATGTAAGSTGGGCTTTTAATAATGGGAGAACAAGACTGTTCAGGAAGACCCTGGTTGTACCTGTCTACAGCTGAAAGATCTAGAGGACTTGCCATTTTGATGCAAAGGTGGGACAAGATCCTTGGAAAACCAGTTGTGAGAATTAGAAGTGGACTCTGTCACTGTTTAAGAAACTTTACTGCCTCCCTTTTGGGCATTTATGGGCTGCTACTTGGAGCTTTGTGATATTACCGGAACATGTCAGTTTGATGCTGCCTCTGTTGCATTTGTTCTTCAGTCCTTTATTCAACCAAGAGCCCCCTCATCTCTCAGGGGTGTGTGCTGCTGGGAGTCACCTGCACGGTGAATGAACCTGTAGGCAAGCTCTTGAAGCAGAAAGAAGTAATATCTACTCTTTTTAAAGATGTAATCTCTGTAGGTAYTCTGATACTTGTCCTATCAAGGCCTAGAAGGATTTCCTGGAAATCTGGTGTTGAGATGGAGGGGCATGAAACAACACTTTTATGGCTGCAGGTACTTCTGTGGAGGGGAGTGGGAGCCTGTGTATGCCCCTACAGATATTGCAGAAGAGAAAAAAATTTATGCTACCACTGCTTGTGACTACGTACATGAACTCGATASCACCACATTGAAAAGGATCAGTTAAAGTTGCTTTTCCACGACTTGATCTCATCTAAAAACCACAATTTTTTCATTTATGCCTATCAGCAATCAGACTACTGGYTGTACTAGTATAGGTCCTTGAAAACCATTAGCCTGATAGTATTTTAGTAGCTTGGAAACCATGATGAAGAATACCACCTACAAAAATTAGTGCTGGGTAAGATGGTAGCTCCCATCTCAAGCCAAGTCTGAGGAGGTTGAGCTTGCTGGCTTGGCAATGTGTGTGCACGTATGTGGCACTACATGGCAAGGTTGTTAACAGAATTGGATTTGTCATACTGTGGGCTATATAAGGGACTACATCATTACATCCCTCCTCCCACAAAGTTCATCAGTCCAGCATGGGAAAGGTTTATCACCTGAACAAAGCTGCTGCACTCATGAGAAGCTGAAATATATAAAATTTTTGAACTGTAATATCAGAAAGTATTTAGCTGCTTAGTGTACACATTTCTGCATTCTTTTTCTGCCATGCGTTAGCTGTTCATTCTTCCAACTTGAATTTTGCTTTTCCATATTTTAAAATATTTGATTTTTTTTTTTTTATAACTTGTGATGTTTTTCATGTTTGATAAGGAGACATGAAATTTGTCCCACTAAACTCGAAATGCAGAGATGCTGCTAGAAGGATTTATAGATAGATAAACAAGCCTTGTTTAATTAAAGGCATACCAGCTAAAGAAATGGCTAGATAATGAATTCTTTAAACTTCTCTCTTGTGACTTAATTCGAGATAACATAGTTAGTTAGTCTTCAGCTTTGATCCAGAAGTACATGGATTCAATTTCTGTCTCCATTTCCAGACCCACCTGTCATGCATAGATAATAATCGGGTAGTTTTACCTTTCCTAAAAGTTTAGAAGTGTGAAAGGCTCA
Source organism: Phoebastria nigripes (assembly GCA_035582835.1). Classification (NCBI taxonomy): domain Eukaryota; kingdom Metazoa; phylum Chordata; class Aves; order Procellariiformes; family Diomedeidae; genus Phoebastria; species Phoebastria nigripes. The sequence goes on from JAYKAV010002353.1 coordinate 461,354, forward strand.
TGTTGGCCACTGGAGGTCACTGTGGCTCCACAAAAAAAAAGAGACCCATTAATTAACAACTGACTAGGGAAAGGTTTAAAGATTGAGCATTCTGGGATTTTCTGTGTTTACGGTGTGAAAACTGTGGGATAAAAACAATAAAATCCTATTGCAAAATGTGACATATTTTGGCACATATTTTTTCAAATTGTGCGTGTTTAGGATTTTTTTTTTTGAGCAAATAGTGTAGGAGTCCACTTCCCATGTGCTCCTCTACATGCTGTGAAGATTTCAAGTGCTCGGTGTACAAGAGGAGGCACTAGGCTAGTGCCCATCCTCTCATCTTTACACAGGGAAAGGATTTTCCTATCAAGAAGTATTTCCAGCCTCATGTGACTGTTACCTGAAGCCTCTGCTTCCCTTAGCTGGCCACCTCTTTGGGAGACCTAAACCATGAGGATATAGGAAATGTAGATTACTGGGTTTTGTGATTTCTTGAACTTTCACTTTTGTCCTTCTCTGTGCTCTCCAGACAGTGAAGTGCAGCATCTGCCTTCCAGCAGGCAGATGATGTGCTCAGCCACAGCAAGCCCTGCTGCACCCAGGCTCTTGGGGCAGGACCCAAAAGCAGCTCTCATTACTCCTGGTCCCTGATGCATAAGCAAGCATGGTAACTGGCTACAGCTGCTCTGTCACTGAACTGCCTTGACATAAACTTGTTACTTTCTGCATGTATAGCAGTGACACCAAGGGAGGCTGCAAAACCTATCCAAAAAGGTGGTTAGACTTTCTGGCCTTTATCCTGCCCTGAGCTCCCTGCTGCTGCAGCGGTACTGCCATCAGCTGTTGAGCCAGCCAGTTTAAAGCCAGCTTGGCAAGGATGAAATTTTGGCAGTGATACACAAAGTGCTTTCCTGCAGCAAAGCACTTTAGCATATGCACATGCTCAGGCATAAGTACATCCCTGACTTCAAATGATGCATAAGAATAGGGTTGGAGAATGTAAAAACTTTTTAAAAGATGCAGAATCGGTTAATTTCTTGTACCAGGGTGCTTATGAATCTTCCTGTCTCTTGTACTTTAATAGCTGCTCCTTGAAGATCTCTCCCAGGAAGACATAGATCTTGCCTCAAAAAAGTCTTCAGCTAAAGACAATCACTAAACAGTTAATATGAAAAGTACAAGTGGGGGAAAATGCAGAGGGTCTGAGATTCTGCTCCAATAGATCCACATCTACCAAAAGCACTGAGGTCGAGGTTCATCCTACCCAAGGTACAAGCCTCAGTTTCCTTTTACAATTTAGCTTTGAGGGGATTCCCCCTCTCTGCCTCCTTTGAACTGTGCAGAAGAAAGCATTTGAGTGAGCGGGGGTTGACACCTCCCCGGTACAAAGTGCCCACCTTTAGGTGACAGTCGTGCCCAGTGGCGAGTAAGACGGGCCGTGCTATCAGCAGCACGAGAAAGTTGTCTTGGAGCAATCYGCCTGTTTCACCAGGAATAGGCTTGTTGTAAGCGAGGCAAGCTGGCAGACCAAATGGCAGAAAAGATCACAAATGTGGTGCATTGCAGAGAGAAGCCATGGTCACTCACATCTCTTTCTCTGAGGGAGGTGGTAACAAGCCAGCTTAATAGAAAATTCATACATGCTTAAGAGTTGGTTGTTTATTACGTGTATTGACATCTGATAGTTTATGCAAATAACCCTCATGCACATGTCTGGACACTGGTAATGCAAAGGGTGGTTAATAGGCTTGGAAGATACGTGTGTTGTGGATTAAGATAAAAGATGACCAAATCATGGAGTGGAAGCCTATAGATTCATCTGTCTGCATATATACTTATACTGCATGCACTCAGCATGTCACGCCTGTAACAGGCTCATGCAGAAAACAGCAGCCCTGCAAGGTATGTGGGGTAGGTATGTAATATGTCTGTTACTGTACTGCAGCTGCTGGTTTTATGTCTGTATCTCAATAAAGAGGCAACAAATTTGGAAGGGGCTTGAGAATTTGACGTTTCCATTTCAGATCATGTGTTGCCTCATTTTCCCTGGTGACAGAACGTCCAAAAAGCCTCTTTGTTTCCTGTTAGAGATGCTCAAAATGATTATGAATGGGGCATTCGTGAGTGTCCATCAACCTCTCCTTTAGGAGTATTGCCACTTAGGCCACATATTTGTAAGGCTGATGTTATCTGTTAGGGTTGTTCGGTGTCTTCATGGACTGGCAAAGCACCTCTCACTCTTCTAAGGAGCTGTTAGGACGTTAATATCGACATTTGACTTCACTATGTGTGTAAATGCGATCAATACGTCATTAGAATTGAGTCCTGAGCCAGAGTTTGAAGGAGGATATAGAAATGCTATTCCAGGACAGTTCATTGCATGTGTCCCATGCACAGAAGATAGCTAGTGTAAAAATGCCTATGAAGACATTTGGGGAAAATGGGAAAATAGGGGAATAGGCTCATGGCTGGTGTCATTGCTGGGCAATGGTACCAAAAGACGTACAGACCCTCCGGCACAAAGGGGTTACTAAATCCTTGCCTGTCACAAGGCTTGTCTCGACAGCATTATAGACAGAAGGGAGAGGCTGGTACAAAGGACACCATGTGAGGGTCAAGGTGTGTGCTCTGCTGCTTCCAGCTGGCAGAAACTGGAGATGTTTAAAATGCTGACTTTGAAGTTTGATCTGATTTACTAGCCTTCTGAGTTTGTTTCTTTGAAAGTCAAGTGTGGGAAAAGAGCTTATTTGGGGATGCAATTTTCCTTCCACCGCGCAAGCCTACATTTGAGTCACATCAGAGACAAGCAGAGAGCCGTGGCACCAGGTTTGCTCAGAGGGGTCCAGCGAAAGCTGCCAGGAAAAGGTCTGGTCTGAATGCGGAGTGCAGGCTGAGTCTGGATGCTGTACCTGGGATTTCCTGGACAGTCCTGGAGAAAAAGGGACAAAGAACCTGCCAGGTGCAGTGATGATCCTGATCCCAGGAGGGGGGAGCATGTGCATGCACCGATCCGGGGGGCATGCGCGGAAGGGAGAGTCCCAAGGGGAGGTGGGCGCTGGTGCCCCTGCTCACTATTGAGAAACCTCCTTCATTCCTTTTCAGAGAGAAAATGGAAATCATGCACTTAACACCTCATCAGCCAACTCGGTTGTTTTCAAAATGTTTTGTGTTTACATCCTTTTTCTACCATTCAATTTGAATATCAGACAAGGAGAAGGATTTCAGAGGAAAAGAAGGTAGTTTCCAAGGGATTTGCTGCAAGGATTTTACMGTAGGACAACTTCTCAAAGGGAAATTTCTTAGAAAAGTTAATATTTGATCCTGACCTCCAGTGCAATTTGGAAAATCATCTCTCTAGCTGCTGATTAGAAAGTGTGGCTGACAACTCTATATAAACCAGCCATGCTTTAAACAGGAGACCTGGCATCTGAAGAACTTTATCCATCAGTCCGTCCTTAATACCATACCAGCATCTCTGGGAGAAGCAGGACCAAACACAGGGCGATGTACCTGGAGCTCAACTTCACTAACTATTGGTAACTGACTGAGTGATTTTGGGCAAGCCTCTGCGCTCCTGCCTCTGTTTTCCTGTCAGTCAAACATGGTTTTCCTGCTGAGTGCTACGATGCCTGCCTTCTCTCAGACACTCCAGTATTTTCAGTCTGTTTACCAGTTCCTCCCTCTGTTTTTCCAGGACAGCTGCTTGACCTGTTACCATATATTTGACAGGGATATCTGACAGCCATGGCATAAGCTGCCTTCCCCACCTAGATCTTCCGAAGGAGCCCATAATGCATCTCATTCTCCGTAAGGCTGTATGACACCTCCCGTTTCACATAGACCCGTGTCCACCACGGTGGCACGTCTGAGAACAATAACCAAAACCTGCTGGGTCTGTGGTTTCAACCTGCTATGGTCTCCCTGCTCTTTCTACCAATACCAATCCTAATGTAACAGTAGGTGTAAGTTCTGCCCAACATTTAGCTGGTGGGGATGAGTAGATTAAAGCAAGTCATCTTTGTGTACGCTCTTGAGCCTGGTTCAGTGAAAAGCTTGTGTTATTATGGGTCATGAAACATAAGAGAGGGAGGTGGTAGTGATAACTGGACATGTCAATCCATGCCAACAGTTTCACCAAGTCCTTTCTTGGGTCCTTCATGGCAGGTTGCCTTCAGAGGAACAATTCTGTCTCTCGCTTTCTCTTCCCCTTTAGTAGACTCTGTCCTGTGTATCCTGATGTGTTGTTTCCTTTTATTCCTCTGAACTTTCTGAGAGTACATTGTCTCCACCGGGATGATTTGGAAGCACAGGCAGGGTGTGGGGTGTCACTGTCATCCAGGAGAGGTCGTGGTCAGAGCCCCACTCAGCTCCAGGGCTCAGGCACATCAGTCACATGGGCTGTATGAAGTCCTCTTCTTATCAAAACAGGTGAGACTTATCTGCTGGCTGCTGCAGACGCTCAAAGCATTGCCAGCAAATGCAGGAACACTGTAATGGGCTTTGTCAGGACACCTCTGCAGTAAGAGTGAACCTGTTTCCGTGCTTCGTGCTCACGCAGAGGTGGAAGGACTGCCCTCACTTTCTATCAGAGCAGTTCCGTACAAGACAAGGGAAGGGGAAAGTGCCTCTGCTCTCCAAACCTGGCTCCCTTTCTACTGGCATGGACATGCCAGGACAGACTGCCAATCTCCCTGTTCTCCCCCTTCTCCCTGCCTGCTGGGGCTGTCCTGAGGGTCCGGGCTTTTTCCCAGCCAGCAAATGCTCCATTGCATTTGGACCTTGCTCTGCTGGAACTCGCTCCCCTGCCGGGAGCTCAGAGATGTGGCCATCCTCTGCGGCAACTTGCACATTCCTATTTTCAACATTATAAATTAAAAAAAAAAAGCACCCCCAAATGAACAGTTTGTCAGCTCTGAGCTAGCTAGACATTCCCCACCTCAGCTTGACAAGATTCAGCCATGTGGTAGTGGGTGTGACAAAGACCCAGAAAGAGGGTGCAGATGGACACGTATGTGCAATCGTTCATGTGCTTATGTCGTGTGTAGCTCATTGCTTTGGTGGAAGCTCACTTCCCTGGCTTATGTATCTTGCATGGGCAATGGAGGCATTTTCTCTCAGAATTAAAAGATCACAAGGAAATTTCATCTTTTATTTTTACTTTTTTCTTAAAAACAAACAAAAGAAATCTTTCTGTGTTTTGTTAAAAAATTGCTGAAGGCCATATCCTGGACTGTTATTCTCACTGTGGTAGATACTACAGTAACACGTGATTATACATATCCAGCCCATCTTTCACTACACATTGTACATGTTGAATAATAATGTCTGACTGTGGGCCACAGTTTAGAGAACATAAAATTGGGCGATTTGCAGTAAAATTTGGATTTAGACACATTACTGCTAGTCTCCATCATTCCCAGTATAACAGACAGTGGAAAAAGGCATTAAAATAATAAATTGTCCACTGAAAAAGCTGCAAATCCAGACTCTGCTATGAATTTAGCACCGCAGAACTGCCTTAATGAGCCATGGGCTGCCACCTACTGACATGCTGTTCAGCAGGAGACTGAAAGCAAGACGGCTGTAATGTTAGAAATGTTACGGGATTCACTGGCAAGCTGCAGAAGTATGAAGAAATAGGTAAGGAGGAAAATCATTAGTCTGTTCATGTTCAGAGCAGGAAAGAACAGCTGCAGCTCAGGGAGGTAGTGTTGTCATACTGTAACTGTTTAAACATCAAATAACTTTGTGATAAATTTTTTCCTTAGGATTTATTTGCCACTGCCCTTCACCTTGCAAAATGGGCATGATATTTGGTCGGTGCAGTCGCAGCAGAGGAATGGGTACTGCAAAGAAAGGAGGCAGGTAGACATTCATTTGGCCCAGTACAACTTGAAAGGGTTTGAGTCTGAGTCAATATGCTCAAAAGCAGAAAATAAGAACAGCCACCTTTTTTTGTTTTTTAGACAAGTCTCAGGATTGTGGGGGCTTGATTTAACACTGCTGAAATCTTCAAATTATCAATACTGTAACTGTCCAAGCAATTGAGATGCAACCAGAATCATTGAAGAAATTGTACTCTGAGCTGGGAATCAGAAATGTATATATTACTAAAGGAATTTTTATTATTTAACATTATAGATTTATTTACCTTAATAAAGGAATAATTACATAATATATAATATCATTTTGTTATTAAGAAGCATTTAGATTTTAATATTTAGATATTAAAAGAAATGCAAAATTCCTCTGTTGAATGGGCAGTTTAAAGAATTACACTGGTTATACCACCAGTGGAATTCAGCTTCTGCATGAAAGAACCCAAGCTTTAAACAGCACAGCAAAGGGGTTTAGAATGAAAGCAAAGGTAAATTATTTTTTATTTCCGTTTTATGTCTGCCATTATGGGAGGTACCGATGAATGTATATTTCCCAAAACATTTTCACAGTGCATGCAGGAAAGGGTTAGATCACTATCTCTGGACTGGGATTTATCTTGCATAGTTTCAGACACTTACATTGTCATTTTCTACATTTTCTGCTAGATAGCAAACTTCCTGAGTGCCTTAAAATAGATGCTTGAAAATGCGATTCACCTGTCCTGCTTTAAATGTCTATCTAAGGATGAGATGAGTCGTGTTCCTCGCCATTGGCAGTGAAGGGAACTGACACAGCAAGTTCAGATGAGCCCACCCCTTCTCTCATCTGAGTCCTGYGAGCAGACGCGATTGGAAACAGCGACAGAACATTTCCCCAAGTACCCTACCACTTTCTCCTGCCCTTGATTTAGAAAAGCTATGCAGAAAGGGAGATTCAATTTCTCTAACCAGGTCTACACGATCTCTGATGAGCAGCTGTGAGAGCATTTACCAGCACAAGGTGCCCATCGGTGCCCAAAAGCTTTGCCTACTTTTGGGCATGCAGCCTGCAGGCAGCTCATCAGGGTGGTGGAGATCTCACGGTCTGCTCTCCTCGTGGGGTGCCCTTCACTTGTACCCAGCTGGCAGCTTCTGCCCATGCAGACTTTGGCTCTTGGTTTAGCGTGGCGGTGGGCCAGCTCTCAAACACTGTTACAGACATATTTTTCCTCCTTCCAATTCTTGGCTTTTCTGTTGTCAGGAGAATCAAAAAAGACCAAGCGGGGTGATAGTTCTTGTGAGGGGGACATAGAGTCACCAAGATCCTGACTGAAACAAGCAATTATTTCCCAGGTGAGAACATTTCAATGACAAGCTGCCTTAGGATAAGAGAGCAAAAGGAACAGAAGGGGGGACACAGTCCATCTAGATGAGAATACGCTTAGGAAACYTGCAAATTTCAATGAAAAACTAATGAAAATTTAGCCTTAATTTTTTTCCCTATAACCAGCCCCCTCACATCTCACAGCTGATCAATAATTTGCTTTGACATCCGAGTTGCAAAAAGAAGGGGGAAAAAGGGAAACTCATGGCAATATGCCACCTAATTATATCTACAACACAAAATCACTGCTTCAGCTGTATCTGACAAACATCAGGGAAGCTTTAAACCCAACTATGCATGAAATTTCTAACAGACTTACCACATGTGTGAAAATTGCCTGCAAAACATTAAAAAGGATAAATTCTACACTTTATTGTGTTCTAATTAAATAGACAATGAGGCACCGTATCTGTTTTTTTTTAAAGCCTTAGATTCTTGCAAAGCTCATTATAATAATTAACAATACCACTGCAAGTGAGAATCAGTTTTGAGAGAGCTGATGCCCAAGTTGTCATGAAAGAGAATAGTGAGGAGAATTGCTTTCTACTTGGAGAAAAACAAGCTGTGAGATTTCAAAAATAATTATCATGACTGTGAAAAATCTGCTTGGCAACTCATTTCATTTGTGTCTCAGGGTTGCCATTCTTTCTTTTCAATGATTTCTTGCTAGGTCTAAATACAGACCTCCAGTCTGAAGTTAATTCCCCATTTCAACTTTTAAACTCACCTTTGAAGAGAACTGGGAAAGAATTATGTTTGGTGACTTCCATGATACTCAGCGTTTAACTGCACTTCATTTTCACTCCTGGATCTAGACTTCAAAGTGCCACAGAGCTATTAATCCATCCTCCAGTGTTTGCCATTTATTCCTACTATAAGTTCTTGTTTTGCTGTGGTTGGCATCAGAAAATGCAGACTAACCTTAGCAGGGGCATCAGGAGTGTGTGTCCAAGGACTTCAGTCTGAGGTCTTGCTTTTGTGACTGTTTGTGCAAATGCTTACTTTTACTCTCCTTAGTAGTCCCAATGTATACATTAAGGTATATTATTTTTTAATAAAAAGGGAAAAATGAGGAACTCTTATAAACAGTTTCAAATGTTAAGCCTTGTTGTAAAGAACCCCTCTATGCTTTATAATGTAGAAACAGCGTGCTGTTGATCACATATAGTGCTTGCCGAGTTTGTTTTTAATGTGCTGCTATGGGGAGTGTCAAGGGTATTCCTGTAAGGGGAACTGGAATGAGAAGTGCTTATTATGGGCTCCTGTTAGGACTACATAACTTGAAACAAAACTAAACTATGCTCTATTAAAATTTATCCTGGCTCTGCCCCCTGAAAAAAAAAAAAAAACAAACAAAAAACCACAGAGGGTTATAACCCCCCCAAAATAATGGGCTTGAATGGAGATGTTGCTGGTATTTTTCTAATCTAATAGAAAATGTAGTATTTTGTGAAAGACATGACATTAAGCAATTTTTTTCTCCCATGCTGCCTATTTTGCTTACAAAGATTACCTTTTAAAAGGTAATCCTTGATGCCAAATCTCTTCTGAAAACACGTAAGCATCTGCGTGGCTAGGAGAGTGGCGAAGTGTGGTCAAAAGGAAGCACAGGCACATGGGGAAGAAGGTCTTCCTTCCCCCAGCGAGGAAGAGGGGCAGAAAAGCATTTGGAAAGATGGGGTTTTGGAACAAAAATTGTCTCTCTAAAGCTCTGGTTGCAGAACATGACACTTGCCAAAAGAGGGCCTCTTTCTTTTGTTGTGTTTCTTGGTCCCACCTGTTTGCTGCCTTCATTTGTCTTTCGCTACCTTGACAGTGAGCTTTTAGTGGCAATGACTGTCTTGTGTAGGCGTGGGGTTTTTTATGTGCATAAGCAGAGGGGGATGTGATGCTTTCTGTCATAGCATAACAGTAATTAATACTGAGATGACTGCACTGGATGCAGCAGGGGTTCTGCCTTAATTTGAAAAGGCATATTGAAAATTTTACACATATRTCTGCAGCTATTGTATAATGACAAATTTGAGAGTAACAGTGAAAGTCTCTTTGGTTTATACAGGACCGGTTATGTCTGTTGACCTGTCCATAACTGCTCCATGAGGTTTTTTTATATTTATATTTGCATAGATTTATACTGTATACTTTGGGGGGCTTTTTTAAGGGATGTGACATTACTCCTGCTATCTCTCCACTTATGGACAGAACTTCAAAGGAAGTTCTCTCTGTAAACATTAATGTGGGATAATGCTCAGCTTTTCCACATCTAACTGGAAGAACAGGGAAGATATGACTCTGAACCCTTTGGCCTGGGGACAAAATATCCCACATCTTGAGCAAGTGCTCAGACTGCCAGGCAGTGATACAAAATGAAGGCACTGATCCTTCCCCCCTTGCCACGTTACTGATGGACTCTGGGCGGCTGACGTGTGAAGTCTCGGGTTTGCTGTCCTCAGCTGCGGGGTCCAGATTCCTTCTTGGTGCCCTAGGACTGTCCTGCACCAAGTTATGTGGACAGTGACACATGACAGCTGCTGTTTTGAAGCAAAGCAAATTAAATGTCGCAGAGAGCAAAATTGTCTTTAGAAAACTCTTTTTATTCCAATGAGTACGTCCTAATTGCTTGCTAGTGGACATGAATGTACTGAAAGGAGACCCTGCTAATAACATCTGAAGGATGAAAGCCATCCCTGGTGCTCTTAATGGCACTGAAACACTGTTTTCCTTGCTTACAGCTCTGAACCGCTCTCCTCTTCTGCTACTGTATTTATTGTCTAACTGAGACTAGTCCATTATTTAGCAAAGCAACTTGGGAGACAGTTTTTAATAAAAGATACCATACAAAATAAAGTTTATTATATTATAAAGCTGTATGTYGCAACCTGAATGTTACTACTGGCAAATCAACAACAAAACCCGAGTGATGATTTATACATTCTGCTCTTACCATCATAAAATGAATTTTGCTTTTTAAGTGTTATATACTAATTTTCCTCCTCATCACATGCTAGTCAAAAGCAGCAGACCAGAAAGGCACTGTCATTTCTTTGCCTGGACATTAGAGAAAACTCCATGTACCTACGTACTTCTGTGCAAAGCATCTATTGAGGYATTAATGGCCATTGCATGAGTTTGACTGATCCCTTGATGACTGACTCTCTCCATTTGTGGAAAGCAGAGTTGTCTCTGTCCCTCCATTTCTCCTGCCATAGCTCTGGCTCATCTCTTAGGCTTTTGTCACCCCATGCCAATCACCAGCTTTGGTCACATGAGTCTGTCATTTCAGTAAGTGCAGGAAAAGCTCTGATATGATGGACAAGCTACAGAAAATGATGTGTACAAAAATCACACTTTTGATTTCAGCTGTTTTGAATGTGTTCTCTCTACCAGCAAAAATAAAATGACCTTTCTATGACTGCTTACAAAAGTTATTGATTCTTTAACCAAAATTTTTGCAACACTGTAAAAATTTGAAACATAAATATATTTATTATCCATGATTGTAAAAATAAATGTGCATCTTAGGGCATTGGGAAGAGCAAAAAGGCTTTTCATATACCGCTGAAAAAAAAAGTTAAAGGATTATTTTTGTCCTTTTTACCACAAGGCATTTATTTTCCTTACAAGCCTATAGACATTGTGTGACCACTAAGTATCTGTTTATTACTTTTATTTCCCCTATTTTGCTGCAGCCAGGTGGATACTGCTACCCCCACTTTTGCTGCCTCAACTACTACTCYGTTAGCACGGAGTGCTGCTGAGCCCTGGGCCAGCTCTCAGCACAGCCGACTGCACTGGGTTTATCTGGACAGCGTGGCTCCCCAGAGACCTCCTCAGATCCTCCAGCTCTGCTACTTGGCTTCTAGTGTCTGGATTTGTATTTGCATTTAAAATGCACTGTTTTCCAATCCTTACAGAGATGGGACAGACAGATACACAGTTTGGTCCTGAGTTTGAGTATGAAATACTTTTAGCAGTCTAGGCTATAAATCCCTGGGCTGGAGGAAGGAATAGTTTATCAGGGAAAAGATTAAGTTTAAACCCAGCGTTTCCATGTTGATAGCAGCATTGTTATTGCCATCAAGCGCATGCACTGCATATCTCACTAGTAAGTAGCTCTAGTGTATCATTCAGCTTCAAGGACTGTTCAAAGGATTTTTTGTTGTGCTCTTGTTAGCTTTGGATTGACCTTGCTTTCTTCCCCTTAAATTTTTGTTTGTTTGAGGGGCAAGTTTTAGAATAATTTTATAAGCATTTACAAAGACAAAGCTAAATCTACTTGGGCCATCTCATGTCATGGTGCACAAATACTCCAGCTGAAAATTAAGGTATGTTATACAGCTATATTTTAAGTATATACATATTTATATATATACATTTCAGCAGGTTAATATTTAATATTTGGTTTGTCTTATTTAGGTGTGGCTGTTGCAAGGGGAAGAGCATCAGTGTTCTCGCTGGCTGGAACTTCATTGCAAGCAGATACTTATACATTCACTCATACTTTCCCTTAGCCTCTGCAGTTAACCTGATCCAGTTGCCCATGGTGCTTCTTGGTGGCTAGCCAAGGCCCTCGGGTGTGGAGCTGGGCTTCTGTCCAATATGTTTGGATGATTTGTGGGTGCACATGCAAAGAATATCTGCAAAACCCTTCTTTTTTCAGATTATACAGTCTGACATCTTCAAGCATTTACATCATGTCCTCTTTTTTGGCCTCTAACAGTGCTGCTCTTTCTGACACTTCTCAACAGTGTCTCCCTCATCCTCATCAAGGGTGACACTCTTTCTTAGTCCTACCAGCAGTGTCGCTGTTGTTTAAGACCAATTGTGCATGGCAGCTGTTTCTCTTATCACATGCTGAAGGTTGAAACTACTGGACCTCTACAAACCCGTTGTTCTTTGGCTGATTTCACAGATTGCGCCTGGTCAATATCATGCACAATCAATCTTCCTTCCACTCGTTCAATATCATGCACAAATGATCTTCCATGCACCTTGTGATGAAAGCACATTCACCTTCATCAGCTGCATAGTGGTCCTAACAAGTAGAACATGCTGGAGCATTTGTTGATTAATTAAGTTGTTTTAAACATAATACCTGGGTGGTGTTTTGGTATTCCTGAACATAGAAGACCAAAACAGTAGTATATTTGCATAAAGCAAATGAATGAAAGTCTTCACGGTCCATCTTCTTAACTCCTTGTTAATCTTGGTTGGTCTTGATAAAGCCTTTGAAGGATATTGGCACAGATCTCTGCCTCTTGGGTTTTTATAATCTGGCATCCTTAAGTGACATACTATATACTTTTAAATTATTGTTATTCTTGCTTGTTTGTAGCCCTCCAGCCATTTCCTACAGGTATTTCAGTATTAACACTCTATCCACCTCTCTCTCGGCCTCAGAAATACACAAAGTAGGGGTTATCCCAGGATCTGAATTTAGGTATCTACTATAGGTGCCCAAATTAGGAATCAGCGTAAACAGTCTGGGGAAAGAGTTCAGATGCTGCTTCTCTGTGCAGACAGCCTAGATTTCCAGCTCAGGAACCTGCCTTAGGCTCCTTAAGTCTAAGATCGTGTTGCAGCAGGATGGGGCTGTTCACTGTATGCTTTGAAATTATTCAGTGGTTAAACACGTTCAACTATACATCAGTATCTACTGAGTGTAAATCAGGTGAACAGTTTTAAATCGTGCAAATAATCTGTCCTACCTTGCACATTTGTTTAAATGAAAACCTGCAATTAGGATGGGAGACTTGCATTTTGCTTGGCAAAGTCTTGGTGATAAACTTCGGTGGCCAGTGTTACAAATATCATTACAGTCATATAGAATCATAAGTTACCACTTGAATTGAAACTGTATTTGCTAAATGATTTTTCTTCAATACATGGGGCTTCAGATGGTTTGAAAAATGGACTGAAATTGCTCTTGGCTGTACAACAACATTGACCCTCATAAGATGAAAAACCTCTCATATCTCCTTTTAAAAGCCTAGTTTGTTGCCATGAAATGAATTGTTTCATATGAATGTCTTAATTCTATGATTAATGATAAAACTGAAGAACTTTTTTTATGATACAGGAAAATGTTTAGCTCTATTCAAAAGAAAACACCAAAAGGAGGGGTGGGAAGTTCATCAAATGGGCAAGAAAATTTGAGAGACAAGAATTTTGTGGTAACCAAAGATTACAGTTTTGCAAATTCTGGCTTTTGCTTTGGTTGCTTGTCTCTATATAATGCTCCCATTAAGTGTAATTTGTATAACTCTGATAATGTCAATAGGTGTAGAATGAAAAGTGCTGCAGAAAAGTAAGTTTTGTGCGTATAAGTGTGTGATGGTTTTATGACTTCATATATGTTGGGAGTGGGCTCAGGTGAAGAATTTGACACATGATCTTTATAATGATAGTATCTGAGGAATCCCCTCATAACACAGTAGTGCCTCACTCCAGAACAAACAGAGCTCCACACTCATGGCTTGCTCTGAGGCAGCTCCCTTGCTCCTTGGCGCTCTCTTAGCCTATCATAGAACCATAGAATAGTTTGGATTGGAAGGGACCTTTTAAAGGTCATCTAGTCCAGCCCCCCTGCCATGGGCAGGGACATCTTCAACTAGATCAGGTTGCTCAGAGCCCCATCCAACCTGACCTTGAATGTTTCCAGGGACGGGGCATTTACCACCTCTCTGGGCAACCTGTGCCAGTGTTTCACCACCCTCAGCTTAAAAAATATCTTCCTTACATCTAGTCTACATCTACCCTCTTTCAGTTTAAAGCCATTCCCCCTTGTCCTGTCACAACAGGCCCTGCTAAAAAGTTTGTCCCCATCTTTCTTATAAGCCCCCTTTAAGTACTGAAAGGCTGCAATAAGGTCTCCCTGAAGCCTTCTCTTCTCCAGGCTGAACAACCCCAACTCTCTCAGCCTTTCTTCACAGGAGAGGTGTTCCATCCCCCTGATCATTTTCGTGGCCCTGCTCTGGACCCGCTCCAACAGGTCCATGTCTTTCTTGTGCTGAGGACCCCAGAGCTGGACGCAGTACTCCAGGTGGGGTCTCACCGGAGCAGAATAGAGGGGCAGAATCACCTCCCTCGACCTGCTGGCCACGCTGCTTTGGATGCAGCCCGGGATACGGTTGGCCTTCTGGGCTGTGAGTGCACATTGCTGGCTCATGTCCAGCTTGTCATCCACCAGTACCCCCAAGTCCTTCTCGGCAGGGCTGCTCTTAATCCCTTCATCCCCCAGCCTGCATTGATACTGGGGGTTGCCCCGACCCAGGTGCAGGACCCTGCACTTGGCCTTGTTGAACCTCATGAGGTTCACATGGGCCCACTTCTCCAGCTTGTCCAGGTCCCTCTGGATGGCATCCCGTCCCTCAGGCGTGTCGACYGCACCACTCAGCTTGGTGTCATCTGCAAACTTGCTGAGGGTGCACTCAATCCCACTATGTCATTGATGAAGATATTAAACAGTACCGGTCCCAATATGGACCCCTGCGGGATGCCACTCGTCACCGACCTCCACCTGGACATTGAGCCATTGACCACTACCCTCTGGATGTGACCATCCAACCAATTTCTCACCCACCAGACAGTCCACCCATCAATCCATACCTCTCCAGTTTAGAGAGAAGGATGTTGTGGGGGACCGTGTCAAAGGCCTTACAGAGATCCAGAGAGACGACATCTGTAGCCCTTCCCACGTCCACTGATGTAGTCACTCCATTGTAGAAGGCCACTAGGTTGGTCAGGCAGGACTTGCCCTTGGTGAAGCCATGCTGGCTGTCTCAAATCACCTCCCTGTCCTCCATGCGCCTTAGCGTAGCTTCCAGGAGGATCTGTTCCATGATCTTCCCAGGCACAGAGGTGAGACTGACTGGCCTGTAGTTCCCTGGGTCTTCCTTTTTCCCCTTTTTAAAAGTGGGGGTTATATTTCCCCTTTTCCAGTCAGTGGGAACTTCACTGGACTGCCACAACTTCTCAAATACGATGGATAGTGGCTTAGCAACTTCATCCGCCAGTTCCCTCAGGACCCATGGATGGATCTCATCAGGYCCCATGGACTTGTGCACCTTCAGGCTCCTTAGATGGTCTCGAACCTGATCTTCTCCTACGGTGGGCAGCTCTTCATTCTCCCAGTCCCTGCCTTTGCCTTCTGTGGCTTGGGTGCTGAGGCTCGAGCACTTGCCGGTGAAGACCGAGGCAAATAAGTCATTGAGTACCTCCGCCTTCTCCATGTCCCAGATAACCAGGTCTCCCGTTTCCTTCTGGAGAGGGCCCACATTTTCCCTCGTCTTCCTTTTATCCTCAACATACCTATTGAAGCTTTTCTTGTTGCCCTTGATGTCCCCAGCCAGATTTAATTCTATCAGGGCTTTAGCTTTCCTAACCTGATCCCTGGGTGCTCGGACAACTTCTCTATATTCCTCCCAGGCTACCTGTCCTTGCTTCCACCCTCTGTAGGCTTCCTTGTTGTGTTTCAGTGTGTCCAGGAGCTCCTTGTTCATCCATGCAGGCCTCTTGGCATTTTTGCCTGACTTCCTCTTCRTTGGGATGCATTGCTCCTGAGCTTGGAGGAGGTGATCCTTGAATATTAACCAGCCCCTCTTCCCTCCAGGGCTTTATCCCATGGTACCCTACCAAGCAGATCCCTGAAGAGGCCAAAGTCTGCTCTCCTGAAGTCCAGGGTAGTTAGCTTGCTGTGCACCCTCCTYGGTGCCCTAAGGATCTTGAACTCCACCATTTCATGGTCACTGCAGCCAAGGCTGCCCTTGAGCTTCACATTCCYCACCAGCCCCTCCTTTTTGGTGAGAACAAGGTCCAGCATAGCACCTCTCCTCATTGGCTCCTCTATCACTTGGAGAAGGAAGTTCTCATCGATGCATTCTAGGAACCTCTCAGATTGCTTATGCCCTGCTGTGTTGTCCCTCCAACAGATATCGGGGTGGTTGAAGTCACCCATGAGGACCAGGGCTTGTGAACGTGAGGCTGCTCCTATCTGTCTATAGAGGGCCTCATCCGCTCGGYCTTCCTGGTCGGGTGGCCTGTAGCAGACCCCCACCGTAATGTCACCTGTCCCTGCCCTCCCTTTAATACTGACCCATAAGCTCTCGGTCGGCTCCTCATCCATCCCCAGGTGGAGCTCCATTCACTCCAGCTGGTCATTGACATAGAGGGCGACACCTCCTCCTCATCTCCCCTGCCTGTCCTTCCTAAAAAGCCTGTATCCTTCCATTCCAACAGTCCAAGCCTAGCCTTGGCTTTAGATTTTGTGGCTCCTGTTACTCTTTACTTGCAGCTATAGCAGTGCCCCAACAGCCCGGGCTCATCTTTTATGACCTCAGGCCCTACCTGAAGCACGCAGAAGTGGTTACGGTGCAACTCATAGGTGCCATTTGGGATTCTCCAGAGTACCTGAGACACCTGCCTGGGCCTCGCAGATATGCCACGGGACTTAGGAGAGATCTGTGCTCTTCCAAAGGGGCAGGTGCAGGCCAGGTGGGTACTCTGGGGCATCCGAAATAGTGCTGGCCAGTGCTCAGGCAACTAAATCCCACTCTCAGACCCCCTCTATAATCAAGGGGGAGCAATAATCATTTTTAGAGGATGGTTCAAGATACTAGGTAAGTTGAATCATGCTGCTATTTCTTTTTCTGTCAACTGCAGAAGACTCTTCAGATGATAATGCTCCTAATGCCAAGCATCTCACTTTGATTAGGTCTGGGTTTGTATATCTAGCTGTTCCAGATGACATGGTAACTGTGCAGAAAAGCATATGCTGATTCTAATTAGTTTCTGATTAGACCCAGGCAAAGTGTTTTTCTCTGAATAACGTATTTACAAAAAAACCCCTGCCGTTTCAAGGTGGCTGAAAATAATTCATGATATTTGTCTCAGTTTTGCTGAAAGACTGGGTTACATAAAAGTGACAGCAAGCTGTAAGGAAAAGTCAGAGGAGTTTACTTTGATCTTTTTTGAAATGGTTGCTCCTGCATGTGTCTGCTGGGTGAGGTTCTCATACCGACAGGAGCAAAAGTGGACAGACAGCACATTGCCAGAGGAAGAGACATGTGCTGCCTCTTCTTCCTCATACCCCTGCGGCTTGCCTGCTGATAGTCATTCAAAGCCTTATTCTCTTTATTCTTCAAATCCTGATTAGAAGCCTGTTAGTCCTTGACGATGGTGGGTTGGCTGGTAGACTGAAGCTGTGGTACATCATGCCACTTAACACTGCTTCTCTCTGCTGCTGGTTTGTTTTTATTCCCTCGCTGCCTCGGAGCAGATGTCAGCTCGCTGGAGGTAAGGCTGGCCTCCCTGCGCTGGGGCTGCACCTCTGCCTCGCTCAGGGTGCTGCAGACAAGGGCTCACCTTCTTCCCCTGCCTGAAGATTGTCTCTTCTCGTCCTTCCCAGGGACGTGGGGTGAACATGAGGGTCCTCTGATAATGTTGCCTCAGCCTCTTCTGCTGATGCTGCTAGCTTCGTACATTTAAGCCAAGAAAGACCTGGCTTAAAGAGGGGATTGGGGCTTAAGTTTCCCTCTTACTCAGTCATTCTCATTCTGCATTGAGTATTTCAGAATATCACACAAAGCAGAGAGGCATCAGTGGGAGGGATTACAACGCCACCAAGAACAGCCCACAGCTTGTTCGTTAGGAAGCTTTCCTGGAGCAGGGTGATCCCTTATGTGGGACCCACATATCCCTAATGTGGGTGCTGTAACCGTTGGGCTGCTGGCCACAAGACGTGCTGCCTCCTTCAGCAGGCTTTCGAGTCTAGCCATTGGTTTTCATTCCCTTCTCCTTTTTTTTCCTCTGAAGAGCAAAGGTCAGGATGACAGCACATTTTTCAGGGGTATTGTTTTGCTGGCTTGTTTTGACAAGGATTGGTGCATAGCATGGCTCCATCCCCAGGAACGTGTCTGTGTGTGAAATAATGAGCAGCAGTCACTGCAAAGCTTCCAAACCCCTCACACAAAAGGCAGGGGTAACCTGAGATATCTCAGCCTAAGCAGCCAGGACTGCCTAGGCTTTAAGAAGCAGCTAATTCTCTCCGTTAACTACACAGGGAATAAACAACGAGTCTAGGGGAGAAGGACTGCTTCCCTCCGTGCTGATCCTATCTAGCTGCAAGACGAATGTCTAAGGTGGGAGGGCCAAATGCTCTCCCCCCACCTTCRCTGTATGCATTGGCAAACACTAGAAAAAACAGATGCAGTGAGTGACATTAAGATACAGTAATAAAGTATTAGTAAGAGACCTTGGGAGTTCAATTCACTTGGGAACTTGAGTAAATTGCCTTTTAAAGGCTTTCTGTGTATCAACAGGGATTGCTGTAGAGGGGATGTTTAATTTATTTACTTGCTGTATTAAATTAGATAATTTACACAAATTATCAGCCATAAATTGGCCGTGGAGGAAATCAACCTGATCTCTGTGAATTAGTTTATCTGTGACCTGTTTTAAGCTACCTGATAGGAGTTTGATTAATTAATTAAACAGGACAAAAGTTGTCACTCTGAAAGAGGTTCTAGCTTACTCGTTGTACGAATCACAGCTGTAGGTGTTCATTTCATTGGCCATGCACTACTCCATGCTATACTCCTCATCTGAAAGACTGCTCACTCTCTCAAAAAATCTATAAAATATTCTGTTTGATACCCATCAACCCAGTTGCTTATTTCTATACTGCTGAACTCATTTCCTCTGAGGTAATTGAGTCAATCAGTTTCTCATTATTTAGCTGATCCAGCTTTGGCATTTTAATTTTGGATAGTCAATAATTTCTAGTCTATCAGCTTCTAACTTTGATATACACATCTGTTTATTACTGTATATTAACAWTTTCCTTATTATTAATTTTGATGCAGTTGATATTTTATCACTAAGAAACACCTAACCATTACTTGTGAAATTGCCCTGTGTTTTAAATTATTTTTATAATGGATTTATTATTAATACATATAAATAACCTGAAATGTAAAATAGACATACAGACATTTATATACAAAATTATGGATACTAAAACTCAGTTTAGTGGAAAGTTGAAATAGCTATTTGGYGGTTGTTATGGCTAAAGAATAGTCTGATATTTAAATGTCTGTATTATGATGACATTTACAAAATTATATGTAACTATTAACATATGTATTCAGCAACTAGAAGAGGGACAGGTACTTAACAGTAAGGAGAGGAGATCATTATATACAATATCATATTCATATCATATACATATTAATATTTACTATATAATTTTAGACACAAATTGATRAGCATGTGTAAGAAGTTGGTGTGAAAGAGAGAAAGGAGTGCAAAGAGAAAAACATTCCTACCACACAGTGTCCTCATTTTTCAAAATACTTTCYTTCTGTCAAGGAAGTTATTCTGCCTCTTTTTTTCCTCTCCATTTAACTGTGGAAACTTTCAGCGTGGAATCCCAGAAAATCCCTTTTCAAATCTGTATAAAAAGTCCTTTACTTGCAGCAGGTCTAGAATGCCACCTTTCGAGTTCCCTGGCTTTTGACACTTTAACCCTGTTGTCTTCAAGGATGTTGCTGGGATAAATTAACACTGAAAAGATAACTTTCAAGGCAACCTTGAGCTAGTGCTAGCTTGCTAACTTGGGCCCTGAAGCCATCCTTTAGATGGAGCTATACGGAATTACTGCACTCTGCTTGGAAGCAGTTTMATTGTGACTCGTGATATAAAACTATTTTTATTTAAGCACTTTGATCATGCTGTTGTCCTTAAAACACAATTACCTGTAACTTTGGTGTTATTGGCCAACTTGAATGTGTGGTGCAGTTACATCCTGATTGCACAATGATTAAGAGGCACATGCAAATTAATGCTCTTTACCACAGTGTCTTGGGAAAGGAAACCCCTTCTTGTGCTCTAGCAAGCAGCATCCTCATGACTGCAATGTTCTGGAGGTTGAGCCTTGACCTGGCCTCACATGATCCCAAGATGAAGGGTGTTACAGTAGACATTCTGCCTACACGGCTGGCCCTTGCTGCTGAACCGGAAGCATTTATTGACTTTATCTGACAACCTGATGTTCATGCTTTACCCTTCTGAGTGCTAAGTCACTGCTTGTGAATTTAATGCAGGGGGTGAGTGTGCTGCTGGAACCAGAAACATCATGAAAAACACAGCTGCAGCATAAAAAACTAGAAAATCAAGGAGGTAGTGACAACAGGCCAGGCACAAGTCAAGCCAGCTTCTGGGAAAGGTCAGTCCAGTGCATACAAGAGGGAAAGAAACCTTGGGCCAATGAACTTGCATAAATTAACTTTTGGCACTCCATTCCGTCTTGGGACTTTAGACACTGTAACGCTAGCAAAATGCAGACAAAGCTTCCGTTCATAGTCTCTTCATTWAAAAAARAAAAAAAAAAAAAAAAAARAAAAAGTTGAACAGAAAAAAAGGCCACCCGGAGTGCGTAAAAGGGAAGAGATAATGACTGCTGAGGAATTCCTTCCTCTGTCTCGCTTCTCTCTTTTGTGTTGGAAATTTCATCCCAGTAAGCCATACTTTCTTGTCACAGGCTTTACTTTGATGCCAACCCCCCTGAAGACAAGCTCTATGGACAATAACCTTCTGCAAAAAGAGGACACCATTCACAGACAAAATCTCCTCCACTGCTGTTCTTCAGACTTAGCGAACTTATACGATCATTAAACCCTTCCCAGAGTCCTCTCAGAGCAATTTCTGCCCTTGCAAAATGCCACTTATCTTCCAGCTCTCTGATCCAACATAATGCAGTTGTTGCCTTCCCTGGTTTTCTGCAGTTCTTACCTGCGGTAAGTAGTACCTAGGTAGTAGTAGTACRAGTAAGTAGTACCTAGTAAGTACTACTAGGTACCTAGCAGTACCTAGTACCTAGGATGGAAGAAAATCATGAGCTTCAGGTCTACAAACCAACTCTCAGAGCTTGGAAACTTGGAAGCTCTGAGGTGTTAGCACTAATTCTAGAAATTGAAAAGTCTCTTATTCGTATGCATTCTTGTTTTTGTTGGTGAGCATGAAATACATCGATTAGCGGGCACTTCCAGAGTGCTCTTCTCTTACCTGTTAAGGAACAAGGCAAATTAAAAGTTAAATTGGGCTTCATGTATTGTGTATTAATAGATCAATTCTGACCTAGTATCAGTGGAACAAAGACAGCACTCAGATTGTTTGCTAATGTGTTTCTAATATGAAACAGCCCTTGAAATGCGACATTGTATTTAAAAGTGACCTAAAAGCCATTTAGAGAAAAATTCAGATGGGATAAAAATGCTGATGAAGTGTGTATAAATATTTACACATTTGTTAAGAAGATGAAACTCAGCACTAATTTTARCACTGTGGTAACACCAAAGAGGGCAGGATAGTTTAATGGTTATTCTGAACTTTACTTTGAGTGAACATACGGTAAGCATCACTGAGCTCCAGGTCTTCCACTGTCCTTGGAGAGCAGTATATGTAAAGATGAGATTTGTGATTCTGCAAACCACTCTGCACTGACAGACTGTGTCACTGGCAAATTGTCACCAATGACCCAAGATGAAATGTCTTCCCAAATTGCCATTCTCTGTGTGCTCTGCATAGTTTCAAGAATACTGCCTGTGAGAAGGCAAGAATGGCCTATCAAAAGATGCAGAGTAACTTAAATTCAGTGTCATGAGGGGATCAGGTATACATGTATACCATGGAGACATCTATGGCTGGGTTCCTCAGGTCAACTTCCTTTATAGGCAACAGGGAGGAGCAAGCATCTCCAGGCTAAACAAGGGAAGAACAAGCATCTGCCATCCTAAATAAGATGTCAAGCATAGATCAGACAAACCATATCTGAAAATACATCCGCTAACTAGGCACTTGGGATGTAGGTGTAGATTGTAGACATTGGGAAAATCAGGCGAGGATGAATCCCACTACGTCTGACTTATGTTTTTCAGAGTATGTACATTACAGCAATACTTATTGCTCTGGGTGCTTTTGATCAGTCCCAAAAGTTATTTGCTTCTGGACCTGTCTTTTCTGTTGAGGTAAGCATATGTGTAGCTTTTCTGTGTTGAGTCTACTTTAAGTAGATAAATGTTGCACCATTGCAGTGTTGTCCCTTACTGCATTAAAATTTGTCATTTTTCTTGAGGAAAGAACTGGGCATACAGTGTAGAATTTCATTTCATTACACTTCTAGATGTGTGTATCAGCAAAAGCTTGTTTTATAGAGTACACTTTATGCAGAGTTGAGGGTCATGAAATATGAGATGGTTTAGCATTTCAGTGGAAACCATATACCACATTTGCTATGTCATCATGCTGCTGAAGGAGAATAAGAGAAATTAGTTCATCTACTTACTGTTTATCAGGTGCACAAACTGTACTGTTTACTGCTTTTCTGAGCTAGATATATGTTTCTACATCTTTAGAGGAAAAAAAGGCTTGAATCTTACTGAAATTTCTTAGTTTCTCAAGGCAGGTGAAATGTGGGTTTGTGGCAAGCTACAAAAATATAATTAGAGGAGGCAATACACAATCCTACTAGGAAGTTTGGATCCTTCTGCTGCAAAGACATGCATTTTTGTTACAATAGACAAATCTCTTTGTAAATGAAAGCACAGTAGTCTCAGTGCAATTCAGATGCATTTCTGTAGCAATGATAGAAAGATCATATGGCCCGGTCAATTTTTGTTGCATACAAGATATCAGGGCATTTTCACCCAACAGGAAATAATTTTGTTTCATGCTGTTTATCATCAGTGTCATGCAATCTATCAGTCTCAGTGTCTCATATTTTCCAGCACCAATTATGTGAGGACTCCAAAGCTCAGGTATCCAGTATTTCCTGGAAGCAAGAAGCTTGGGGATAAAATGAAGAGATCCATCATAAACCTACGCAGCGCTCTCTGGTTCCTACATTATCCTGAACTTAAACAGGGGCCTTGAACTCCTGACAGCATTATGAAGCAATGTTCATCAGTTCTTTGCTCTGGGCAGCACTTGTTTCGCTAACTTGAATCACCTCAAAGTTAAGTGCCTGGACT
This sequence comes from Phoebastria nigripes, assembly GCA_035582835.1. NCBI lineage: Eukaryota > Metazoa > Chordata > Aves > Procellariiformes > Diomedeidae > Phoebastria > Phoebastria nigripes. The sequence goes on from JAYKAV010002353.1 coordinate 484,603, forward strand.
CTCCAGTTAATGRAAAGAAATCACCACCTTCACAGTGTGATTCATCTGTGCTGGTTTAGACATCTTGGCTGGGGCTCGCACTCCACCCACCTGTTTCTATAGGATCTGTGGCTAAATAAAAGACATCAATGTACTCATGTGTATGGGTGGCCCCTCAGCAGCCTTTCATGAAGAATAGATGTTCACAAAAAAAAAAAAAAAGAAAGAGAAATGGAGAATTTTTTTTACTTGAGAAAAAGAACATCCTTTTCAAAAGTGAGAAAAAAACGAGGCATGCAAATCAGTATGTGAGAGACAGAGAGAGAAGATGGCTAAAGTGAAGAAAAAGTGAATATTACCTAACATACTAGAGAGCAATCTCACTCTGGATCTGCTTCTATTTAGTTTAATGGTAACACTCCTGCCTAATTCATGGAATAGGATAAAGCCAAAGGCAAAGACAACATTGCAAATGAACATATATCCATTAGAGAATTAAAGATCACTGTGATAGGAATGTTTAGAAGACTGAAAAATCAGGCCAGCTTTAAACATTAAAAATTAACTTTACTAAATTAATTAATTAACAGCATAGTTCTTGATAATGGCTAAGTCTTACACAATATTAATCATCACCATCTTGTATACAAACTTGTTAGTCTCTAACACTTATACTGAATTAGCTGTGAGTACGCAACATCAAGGAGCTGATGCTGTGTAGTTAGCATGGATGGCTATGGTCACTGATGGTCCTTTGTCACCAAGGTTGAAGTGATCAGGCTTGAGAGCTCTCCCATGAGAGACATCAGGGCTGAAGTGGGCTTGTCTCTACAATTTACCTTGCTTATGCGTCATGTTTTTCCTGCTATTGCCCTCTCCCTCCCCCAAAAAAGGGGTCTTCTCTGCTCCAGATACTGTTTATCTTGGTTTTGATTTTGCCAGTCATCCTTCTTGTGTATTTGGGAGAATGTCCTGCCTATTTGCTCTCCCTTGTGCTTATCTTGTCYTTTGTCTAGCAGCTTTTTGTCACATATTAATCCTACATACAATGACACCCATCTTTCTTTGTCCCGATGGTGATCTTCTTGCTTGCACACTTGAGGTAAAATGGTTGCACATTCTGTCTGGCTATGCCATCACCATGTTACAAAACACTTAAATAGTGTTGCCAGTTATACTATTTTAGTGCTTATATTCATGATCAAGGCAAGTTAATATTCACTCTAYCCAGATTAGTACATTTATAGTCTGTAGGGGGTCACAGACCTCTGTATTGACTACTAGCRAGTGTCTGATAGACATCAGTTACAGTTAGGTGTTCTTACTGTGATGACACAAGACTACAGGGATGAAAGGAGAGTCAGAGCTCAAGCATAGAGAGATGTCTGTCTTATCACCTAAAACTACTGTCTGAGCAGCTGGGTTCAAAGTAAAAGTCAGGAAAGTCACAGGAAGGAAGCTCACATATTAAGGCCCTAAAGGAAGAGAGACATTTCTGACATACTCTAAGGTTGTTGCTTACCCCACTCCAAATGAAAACTTGGGAGTCCTGACTCCTCAGCAAATCAGAGATGCCTCAGACACTCTGTATGGTTTTCTGTAAAATCTCAAATCTAATCCAAAGTCTGAGTTTTTATTTTGAAGGAGCTTTGAAGCTTGCTTCTAGACCTAGCAACTTCTCAGTTAAGGACCATGGTCAATAGGCAGGAGGATGATTTCCCTAGAAGCTCCAGATCATCTCATTTAAGCCTTATGCAACAGTGACCTTCTCCTATTCTTACAAATTTGGAAATATGTAATGTTACAGTCTCCTTGTTAGTTCCTCTCGATGTATACCAATGTACCTGCAACCAGCTGAACACCCAGCACCATGATTACCCAGGAACTCAGAGTCTGCCTCCTCTTCCCTTGTTTTGCTCCGGGCTGACTCAGGTGTCAGCTGGGTCTAAACCAATCCACACAACAAAACGTTAGTTTTCATCACAGGGGCTGATGCATCAAGTTCCAGATTTTGTGGGGATGAAAGCCAACAAATGAGGTAGGACTGCTCTTTTTAAGTAGCTCATTTTAAGCCCTTTTTGATGAGGTTAGGGCACTGGGGTGCTGTGTTCATAACTACCTGATGTACAGTGAGGCTAAATTAAGATTCTTATGCTTTTTAACTGCTCACCACTGTGAATGGTACAAATGGATACAGTCCTTTAGAATTTAATTTGGATCAAAGGCAATGCCTATAATGTATCTGAGAACGTAAACCTTGGGCAGTTCTGACCTCTAAATTCCAATGAACAGTAGCTATATGACTATTTTATTTCATGATGCAGTACTCATTTATCAGCGATTATCTTGAACTTTATCCCTTTTTGATTTTATAGAGTTAACAGGTGATGAAATCAGAATAGTACAGTGCAGGCACTATTGCTGGAACTCATGTAATGATTAGCTTGACAGCATACCCTTAAAGTGAACGGCAGAATTTTGCTCCAAAATTTATTCCTTTTTTCATGCATTCATGAGAGGAAGAAGTAATAGTAAGTAAAGAATAATTTTGTGAAATGAAGCTTCAAATTAATTCTATACTTTCTCTCTATAATTTCTGAGTGGGCTCTGTGAAAATCTCTCTTGAAACTCAGGGATAGTTCACACTTTCTATCTTTGGGTACTAAAACTTTAGGTACTCAACCTAGCTTAGGAAGTAGTCTCCCTCTCAGTCTAAATATAAACTCCCTTTAGAGAGAGAGAGGCTACTTTAGGGGGTGATTTAAAGCAGGAATATAATTTTGAGTGCTCTGAAGTTGCATACAGGAATACAGCTGTCTCATGGTATCTCACCATGGCTTGTTTCCTTAGCAAGGGAGCCACTTGGCATGTACAAAAGCAGAGCCTGTGGCAGTCAGCAATGCAGGTATTACTCCCACTGACTAGGGCTCTGGCGTGAAACTGGGCAACCGTCAATGTGGCAATACCTTTATCTCCCCATAAAGCAGGTGGTGGGAAAGCCCTCCACCATGTTCATTGTTGGTCAATGATTTTCCAGAATGACAAGGCAAGTGTTTGTACCATGCCTCTTTTGCTAGTATCTGATGCTTCATGCATCCCTGTACAAGTTTTAAAAGGAGTGACAATACCTACCGAATGAAACTGCAGCCTTTTGTAACCACTTTGCTCTCTTTTTCTAGAGAACTAGATGGCTACATCAAAAGAGCCATCTTTGTCACCTGGAATATTTTGGGGGATGATGTAAACTACTAAAATTACTGTGAGATAGACGTATAGCAGCTGAAGATTTCAGTTTTAACATAGTTACATAGACTGCTCTTTCATACCAATAGGAGATCAAGATTAAATCTGGCATGTTTTCTCTGCATTAATACTGCTATCTAATTTTCCTTTTTTTGGCAAAAATGTATATACTAATAGTACATTAAATGTTAGTCTTCAACCTTTTTGTATTTTATTTGAAAGTGAATATACTTTCACAAAAAGTATTATCAACTTAAAAAYGATTTAGTACTATAACGTTCTTCTAAGTACTACGTTTCATTATTTACATGACTATCAGCCTCACTATTATTTAAGGAGGTCCTATGTATTCAGTTTTGGGAAAGAGCATGAAGGAAGAAGGTTTATGGGAAAGTCAGCCTGTTGCACTGAGTCATATGCAAACATCTTCCGATCACACCTGATATGATGTCAGCAAATTTCAAGGCATGGGAGAAAACACAAAAGTGGGTGAGTGCCAGAACACGCTAGAGAGAATGGAAAGTTTATGTGAGACTGGGAATCAAAACAAGCTAAAATGCTCATATTTAGTAGGCCAGGAGTGTGCTAATTCACACACAAGCAGTTCATCCTCTTGGCTGGGATGTGGGAAYGTGGCAATTGATGCATTTCCTTCTTTCAAAATGTCATTGCACCATAAAAAAGCAATTCTTTGCTTTCCTGACAATTAAGAACCATAAAAGGTGCTATGTACAATTCAGAGTTTCACTCAGAAAGCTGATGGGTTCTTGTGCGACAGCAGGCTCTGGAGGCATCCCCTGCCCATCACGCTGTGAGGTTGGGGCTAGCTTCTCACGCTGAAGCCCGCTGGGGCTTTCCTGTCCATCCTTTCGCATGTTGCTGGGCAATGCGATCATGCAGGGGTCTGACACGAATGCCTGGTGTGATCCGGCACCTCTGAATGGGATCGAGGAGGGCGCGGAGTCCCCAGGAGCCACAAACCCTCTATTTGGCTGCCTGGGGGCAGCTGTCTGGCAGCCTGCCCTCCCGCGGGGCTGCCGATGGGCTCTGCCCAGAGCCGGTACACAGCCTTGATCCCATCCTTGCAGGAAGGTAGTGATGGTCTTTCTTTCAGATAAAAGGTTTCACTCTGAGAATAGCAAGTGGTGGCGTTCTCCTTTTTAACTGTTTTCTTACCTTTTAGCTCCTTTCTCTGCCTGTCTTATTCTGGTAACATTTTTTAGACTCACAGCCAGAAATTTCAAATCTGTTATCTAAATTGCATAAATTGATGTTTCTATTTGTTGCTGGTTGAACATTCAACTTGCATCTACATGTATAAATGCCTATTTATATATGATCAGCGTATTTTTAAAAATTACTAGTGATTTTCATAGTGACAATGTACCATCTTAGTGCCAGTAGTTGAGTARTAAAGGTTTTTAGTGACAGAAGAACAGTGGAATTAGACTTGAATAATTCATGGGAATTATTCTGATGCTTGTTTTTGCTTCTGTAGGTTTTTTCATGGGTTCATTTTTAAACTATTCATAGGCAAAAAGAGACATGAAGGAAGAGCTAAAGTAGAAAAAGACCATAAGCCCTCACAATTCATATTGTACCAACTATTAAAAAGCATCTCCAAGCATTCCAGGCTTCAAAAAATGGTTACTTCATTAAATAAGAAACTCAGGCTAGACATGATGTTTCTTGCAGTGGACAGAGAATTTTAAAGATACCTGTTAATAGTAAAATTCCAGAGCTGTGAAAAAAGGATTTGAAGAAAGTAAGACGCAAGTAATACTAATTCCTAGAAAGGATTTTGAAAGTCTTAAACTGGAAGCGAAAAATGAGCTCATTGTGTAAAAGCTTAAGAGCCTTACTCCAGTTGAATGAMCAGTAGAAAAGTCACAAATATTTCCAAGCTTAACAACTTTTTTGGACTACATGGGTAAAATTAGGAGAGGATTCTGTGGAAAGTGTTAAGTATGTGGTCAGAAAATCTAAACTTAACTCCTATTTTCATCTGAATAAAAGGGCAAAGATGTTTTACTCTTGCAATATATAAATGATTCTAATCAAGCTGAAACTCTTTTTTTAATAATAAATAAAATATCAGAAAATACAATGATGAATTAAATCATGTGGGAAATCTGCTTGTTCTTAGTTCAAGACTGGTGCAGATCTTTCTGAATTAAAGAAGAAGGATTAAGTGCAAAGTCTTACAGAATTAAATGTTTTCCAATGCATTGAAGACTATGTGTTTGCACACTACACATTGTGTTGTGCTTGGTAGGAAATCCCTGGCAAATTTGTAATAGCTAGGTAACTAATTTGGGAGATTATTTTAAAATATCATTTGGACTCATTGTTTCAAGGGTACAGTATGAAAAGCTAAACTGGTTATTAAACAATTCAGTACAATGAACTTGACTTAAAAAATGCCCTGGAAGTTTTGAAAGAACTATATATAGCATTGTGAGAGTACTGTAGCACAATTCAGGATGATTTATTAGGATCACCAGTTCTAAGGCTTATGGGCAGAAAGATAAAAACTTCAGTCCTGACACCTTGAAAGCCTTCTGAGACAGAGACAATTAGCCCTGTAGAAGTTATAAAAAGAAGCGTGGGTCAGGAAAATGCTTTGACAAGAATGTTGCCCAGTCATCTTCTTTTGAAAAGAGAGAAAATGTGAGCTTTGAAAATGAAAGTTCTGGCACCTCCTAAGAAAAAGCACTGTTTCCCATACTGTAAGGTTACACGCCACAGCCTTGCTAACTATAGTAGAAGGAAGGGGATACTGCTGTAGAAGGAAGGGGAAACAGGTAAAGACAACCAGCAGTGACATTGTCTCTCTTTTTCTTGAGGTCAGAGAGAATGTTATTGGCAAAGGTAAGAAACTGTCCCTCTGGTTGCCAGGAATACAAGGTCCAGGAAGCRCCAGCACAGCTCTGTGTGGGAAACGCACAGACAGCTGCAGAAGGAATTTGGTAGAGAACAAAAAAGCGGGGATGTAAGAAAGCCATAGTGTTTCAGTGGTAGTAAGTGATGATAAATTTCTTAAAAACCAATGGGAATAGAAAATTCTTACCAAAAACAAGAACTGTTGAAGCTCTTTACCTGGGTATCACACATTTATTCCAAGTTTTTAAAAATGCTGTGTTCATTTTTACATCTTCTCCATCTTGGTTGCTGATCCATTTAATTTCCATTTAAAAAAACCCAAAACCAACCCCCCAAAATGCAATAGCTATCATAGCAAAAGGACAATGATGTCTTCCATATGTGACTTACCTTGGAATTAGGTCCAGGAAAAAAAAGAGGTTTTGCCTTGTGAAATGATTATAGGACTGATTATAGGAAATGACTATAGGTCCCCCTCTATAGTGGGGGACTCATAACATCATGATTCATGCTCTGYAGACTGTTAGCAATGTGACAGAAATGATACTATGTACCTCTGAATGATGGTTTTGTTATCTCAGGGCAAAAGTTTATGCTTCTAAGTATAAGTGGTCTGATTTTCAGATATGTTTAACGTGCACCGTGCAACATGGTAAGTGGTAAGTGCCTAACTTCTGCTCAGAGAAGCCAATGGAAGCTGTGGGCACTCATTATCAATTAAAAATCAGGTCACTTCCTCAGAGGCTTACATATTGATGTGGGCCCTTGATTTCAGATATCCAGGTTTCAAAATTTTGAGTTTAATACAGATTTATAAAGCAAATCAGCCAGTGAAGAATTTATCTCTATGCTGCTTCTTGTTGCTGCTGCTAAGGGAAAGCAGTGCCAGCTGTCTCTCTAAGCAGATAAGATTATCATGAGCTGCAGTAGTTTAGTAAGTTCTTTCTCACTCATTTTATAACATACAATAAATTATGTCTAGCAATATTTTACTGTTTTGTTCTCGGGAATATCCTTACACAATTTGTGAGGTAGTTTTATTAGGATTGTTACAGGTCAAGGATCGTCGTTAAAATTGGCAGAAGGCAATGGTCTCTGCAAATAGAGAAAAAGGTTGACTCAGATGTATATGTAAAAAGTGACTTGTTATCTAAACAGCCTCAGTCTTGAGTAGCTATTTTGAACCTGATAGAGGTCCAGCCTCTTGAAAGATCTTCCTTAAGATGGCCCCAGCTCCACACTTAAACAGACATTTAGGAGTCATTATTGATATGTAAGCTCTCCACCTCCCATTCCCCAGGCTTTGCACCAATAACATTGCAGCAGTAGCAATTGCACACAGTTGTAGCTGACCTTGGGATTTGACTGAGCACAAAGGAGAATGAGACCAGTATTTCTGAGAGGTGAGGAATGTAGAGAGAAAATTCCCTTGCAAGTGTCTGTAAAAGACAACCAGCATTCGCTGGGAGTTCTGCATTGAGTCCTGACACTTGCCATGCTATTGAGTTAACCAGGTACAAAATACCTTGAGTGTCAATAACATGTCTGCTTTAGAGACTGGCAATTCAGGGAGACTGAGGAAATAGAGGTTCACAGAGCATGCAGGGAGAGCAAAGCCTGACTACACGTCGCCATAAGAAATACAGGACAGACTAGGTGCTAGCTGTTGAAGTCCCCGTTTCTGATTTATCCAACAGAGAACCAAACATATAAGAGTTTAGTGGATTTTGGGGTATGTTAATCCCGTTGTGCACAAAAAAATATAAGGAATCTGTAGCGAATGACATGCATTGAAATGTTAATATAAAATAGAATAAAGTAGTAACATGAAATAAAATATTTATACTCTGGCAATATCTCCTGTTAAAACTTCCGTGTCCTGACAGCATTGCCAGCTATCTCTTGCATGGTTTCTGTGGCTCAGCCTCATAGTAGAAGGTAAATCAAAGCCATGGAGTCTATATGTATTTCAAATACCACTAGTTTAATTGCATAAGACCTTCAGTCACTCAGGTAATCACAAGTGGGGCAACCCCTTCCATTGGAAATCTGACACCAGTACTGCAGCAGAAGGCTGCCGACCAAAAACTGTCTCATTGCAGACAAGTAAGATGGAGTGTGAAATTTCCTAAATCTCACCCAGGTGTAACAGTAGAAGCACAGAGTCCTGCATAACCCAAAAGCTGCTAAACTGTGATACAACTTAATTGTGAACTTCTTCTTGAAAGTTAAAAAAAAAAGAATTAAGGCTCAGGGAGAGTTCCCCTATGTTATGTGCCGAAATCCATCAGTTGTCTTGTATAGGCAGTGGGAGCATAAGAGACCCCAAAAAGCATTTCAGATTCTGAAAAAAGATTTCTGCCTGGAATAATGCTTCAGGCTGTCTCTCCATGCCTTTCCATTGACAAATTAAATAAAGTAACCTTGACTTGGGTACTTGCAGAAGACTAATTCATGTGACTTCCTCTCTAACAGCTTAGGTGTTTAAGCTGAGATAGTAATCTTCTCTCTCTCTCTCATATCAGTGAGTCTGCTGGACTTGCTCCAGTATGTTCTTCTCTTTCTTGTTATGGGGACTTCCCAGACTGGATAAAATGCTCCAACTGTGGTTTCACAAGTACCAAGAAGTCCTTCCCTGGATCTGTTGTCTGCACTTTTACAACCAGGATACTGATGGCCTTTGCTGCAGGTGCTGATGCCTGTTTCACTTGTTGTCCACAAGGCCCCCGAGGTCTTTTTCTGCAGAGCTGCTTCCTAAATGGGTGCCCCCTAACCTGTACTATCTCATGGGGTTGTTCCCACCTGAGATGCAGGAGTTTTCATTTGCTTTTCATAGAATCATAGAATCACAGAATATTTAGAGTTGGAAGGGACCCATAAGGATCATCGAGTCCAACTCCCTGCTCTTCGCAGGACTACCTAAAACTAAACCATATGACTAAGAGCATYGTCCAGATGCTCCTTGAACGGCTTGGTGCCGTGACCACTTCCCTGGGGAGCCTGTTCCAGTGACCAACCACCCTCTCAGTGAAGAACCTTTTCCTAACACCCAATCTGAACGTCCCCTGACACAGCTTCATTCCATTTCCTCGTGTGCTGTCGCTGGTCACCAGAGAGAGGAGATCAGCATCCCCCTTCCACTGCCCCCCTTGAGGAAGTTGTAGACTGCAATGAGGTCACCCCTCAGCCTTCTCTTCTCCAAGCTGAACAAGCCAAGTGACCTCAGCTGCTCCTCGTAAGTCTGGCCCTCGAGGCCTTTCACCATCTTGGTTGCCCTCCTCTGGACACATTCTAATAGTTTGATGTCCTTCTTGTATTGAGGTGCCCAAAACTGCACACAGTGCTTGAGGTGGGGCCGCACCAGTGTAGTCTAGAGTAGGACAATCACCTCCCTCGACCGGCTAGCTATGCTGTGCTTGATGCACCCCAGGACATGGTTGGCCCTTTTGGCTGCCAGGGCACACTGTTGACTCATATTCAACTTGCCCTCAACCCAAACCCCCAGATCTCTTTCTGTGGGGCTGCTCTCCAGCCTCTCATCCCCCAATTTATACATATAACCAGGATTACCCCATTCCAGGTATAGAATCCGGCACTTGCTCTTGTTAAGTTTCATACAGTTGGTGATTGCTCAGCTCTCTAGTCTATCCAGATCTCTCTGTAAGGCCTCTCTACCCTCGAGGGAGTCCACAGCTCCTCCTAGTTTAGTATCATTGGCAAACTTACTTAATGTACATTTGACTCCTGTATCCAGATAATTTATAAAAAACATTAGAAGTTTTTCTGAACTTCACAAGGTTCCTGTCAGCCTATTCCTCCAGCTTGTCCAGGTCCCTCTGAATAGCAATATATTGACTGCTCCTCCACATTTGGTACCATCTGCAAACTTGCAGAGGGTATACTGCTATCCACGCTGTTAATGAAGGCACTTAAAGTGTTGGTCCAGGTATTCATCTCTGAGGGATGTCACTATTAACTGGCTGCCAGCTGGACTTTGCACCACTGATCACAACTCTTTGAGCCCAGCAGTCCAGCCAATTTCCCACCCACAGTATCATTCACTCATCCAGCCCATATCTTACCAATTTGGTGATACGGAGACTATGAAGACTGTGTCAAAGGTCTTGCTAAAGTCAAGGTATGCAGCATCACCTGCCCTTACCCTTATCCACAGCATCAGTCACCTCATCACAGAAAATAATCAGGTTGTTCAGGCATGATTTGCCCTTGGTAAATTCATGTTGGCTGTTTGCAGTCACCTTATACTTCATATGACTGGAAAAGGTTTTTAAGAGGATTTGGTCCATCATCTTCCCAGGGGCTGAGGGGTTGACTGGCCTGTAGTTCTGGGTCCTTATCAGTGAAAACTGAAGCAAAAAAGGGATTGAGGACCCCAGGCTTTTCCCTGTTACCTGTCACAGTCTCCTTAGCCTTCCTCTTGCTGTTGCTGTCCTTATAGAAACCTTTCTTGTTGCCTTTCTTTTTTCTTTTTTTCCCCTGAAGAACTTCTATCCAGATTTTCTACATAATGACTGGACATTGAATCTCTTTTGTCCCATGCGCTATTCACAGAGGAGAAACACCAAGACAAAACACAACCATATAGCTGATTTGCTATAGGATATAGTGAATCCCACCTAAGGATGTCTGGGATTCTCTCAGCACAGAGAGCTCTTTAAGTGGTGAACACCTATCACAGCAGGATCTCTGCAGCCTACCTGCCTTAATTTGGTCTTCAACATAAGAGGCATAAACTGGGAGCAATGACCATCCGTGCAATGAACTAACTGCTACAATTTAAAACAAAACAGGGGTAGGAGTTCATGCCAGCTGTGGTAGAATTCTATAAAGGTGGTTATTTTTATACTAGGAGCTATGCTGAAAACATTCATGTACTTCATAAAATCCTGTAATATCAACAAGATGCAACTCCTGTAAATAAAAGTTTTAACTTCTCTATCAGATGCAAGTATTCTTTCTGCAAAGTTGTCCTTCARATAGTAACCTTTTGGTCAGAGTTTATTGGGTAATAAATTCCAAGCATTATATTTACACAGATATATAGACAGCCAGCATTATGCTTTGCAGTTTCTGTAGTTACATCAGCCTTATAGGGTGATGCAGGCTCCACGCCATGTGGTGCACAATGACTCACGTCCCTATGCCTCAAGGCTGGCCCTACCCAGGGTTTGCTTCTTGCATTCACCGCTGCTTGAGCTTAGCCCTGGGTATCTGATGGGCTCTGTGTGGTCTTACGACATCGACGTCATCATCTTTATATGATTTTTCAGTTCCATGTGTCTGAAATAATGCAAGTGGTTGTGCTGTAGCCCATTAGGATAGTGATTTTATAGTATGCAATGGAATATCTATGTTTCACAAGCACATGAGAAGTCACAGGTAAAAATAATTCTACAAGCTGCATGACAGTGGATGTCCAGGTGTGAAATTAGTGTGGAAATGTAGTTCCTTAATGTCAAATACATTTTTTCTTTTGAAATCAGACTTTGCTTTAATTAGCAATAATTACAGGATCCTTCTATTTTTTACCTGACTCCAGCTCTATTTTCATTTTAAATGGAATCCTTTTACAGCTCTTACTAGTGATGATGGTTTTCAAATGCCGTCAGCTGCTTAATGTTTAACGTGCTTTCTGATGTCCTTAACCTTAGAGGTTATCAGATTAGATATTCATTCCCTACAAGGGGGAAAAAGAAAAGGAAAATTTTCCTGGCTGATATTAAGAGTATATTCTAAGACTACTCTACAGAGGTTTGCATTAAGGCATGATCTGTCATTACTTAGGAAATTGCAAAGGTACTATTAGCTAATACTTTTACACTATGACTAGAGGATGAATCTTTGCAAAATATTATTTCTTTCAGAAGTTGAAACAATGTTCCATAAAAGTACTGCCTTATCCATTGCACAGCCTGAAGACACAAAGGTCTTCACGGTTTGCTGAAGATGGCAAACTTTTCTCTCTGTACAACGTTTTGGGAAAAGTGGCTGTACAAAAAGATATACACACTAATAACATGTTGACTTGGTCCTGGATAACTGAAAAGGCTGCAAARCTGCATGAAAGCAGTAGTTGCTTTCCATCTGGAAGCAGTATAAGGCCTGTTTTTTAAGTATATACAAGTATCCCTGTGGAATTAGTGCCCCTAAAGATCTGCTTACGGTTTTTCCTTTAACTTCCTGTGTGAGTATTCTATTGTAATATACTTTTAAATAAAGTATTTCTACAGTAACAAGAAACCCACCAGTGCTGACTTGGTGCCTTTCTGTCAGGAAGGCAGAATGGTGCATAGCAAACATTCACTCCAGATCTGTGGGAATCTCCCACGAGGACCTTGCCAAGCAATGGGAACAGATAATTTAGGTTCTGTTTTATTTTTAATTTCTTTGCAGAAAACTGAAACCGTCCAAGTGCATTATTGACAGAAAGGGATTTCCAGAAGATGCTTGCCTTTGATCTCCTGCCATACTGTGCTGTGGAAGTTATCAAGTGTTCTCAGAGCCGCTAGAGCAAAATTTGCCCTCTGAATGCTCTTATCCATCAGAGCCGTGTCCCATATCTATAACAGCTGTCACAATTTTCTCACAGAGTTATCTCCATCTGAAGGAGAGCAGGTGTTATTTCTAGCACTCCTTCGCGGCCTGGCATCAGCAGTCTCTCACTGTCACTGCAGGACCGTGGCAGCGCTCCAAGCTGTGCGGTTCCCACAAACACCGGATGGCGGGGATCTAGGGATTAACAAGAGGGCCCACACCTAATTTTCTGATATAAAACTATAGCATTCGGCACTTTGTTTCACCTACCTATATTCTTTTGCCTCCAGCCATATTAGAGGAATATTAGAGTTCAAATGACCACCATCCCAAGGACAGTAGTTCTCAATTTCACTTGCTTTGGGCATACACTGTGGTCTCATTAAAATCATGTTCTTAGCTAAATGAAAAAAATGCTTCCTTTTCAACACCTCTTTCAAAACACAGGAAACAGATGGCTCTCTCCATGCTTCATGACTGTTACCACTTGATGTGAAGCATCTTCAGCGTTTGAATTTGACACATGCAAGGGCACTGCTCTCTGCTTTAACATGTCTTCCATATCTTGAAGATATTTAGGGATGCTACGAGACACCAGTTTTAAGCAGTTCTTTAGGATATGGTAGCCCTATAGTGTAGTCACTATAAGAAAAAAAAAATGTCCAATACTGTGAAAATACTGTGCCTCAGGCCAGTTATACATCTGTATTGCCTGGCTGCGCATTAATGAAAATTGAAGGTCAAAAAGGAAGAACCATCTCTGTTTCACCACTGTTAGTCAACTAACTATAGTTATGAGTAGTATGAATAGATCAGAGCACCATCCAGCTTCATGACCCCATTCTGCTAGCCAGAGCACAATCATGTAGGAGGACCAGATTCTTCTCCAGGTAGCTCTAGAGAGCTCCATATAATTTAGCTTGCCTATCTAAAGTTCCCATTTATCTATTTTTGATGAATCATGTAAGAGTGTAATTTAGTCTGAAACAAAAACTTTTAGAGAATTTGAAACAATCGATGTTGGACTCATGAGCCTAAGAAACCTCGCAGCTTTTTTTAGCTTTTGGATCTGCCATTTCTTTACTACCTACCCATGCTCCAAACTGTGGCTTACTAACCTTGGAGCTTCTTAATGAATGTGCGACATTCATTAAAAGATCTTGAGCACTGTAAATAATACTTCCTATACCTATATTTTCAGCAATGAAATTTGTTTTTCTAAAGATTACAGAGTAACATTTTAAAAAATGAAAGCTGCGTAGTAAAATTTCCTCAGTTTTATGTTAATATAACATAGTAAAATTTCCCCAACTATTTTCAAGGAAGCTTATGCTACTGGCTTTCCACACTGAAGTCAACTAGAGCCTTAACGGTATCTTAAATGGTAACATTCTGCACCCTAAGTCAGAAAAAGAATTAGTATGGAAGTGACTCATAAATACAACACATAAATTAGAGATCCCCAGCAGCAACATGCTGTTACATAGCAAACCTTAGAAAAAAAGGCAGAACCTTTATAAGTCATCATTATGGTTTTGAGTTGCAGAAATGAAAAGCACTAAGCCTGTTTGGAACGCTTATTATTTATTTCTTTTCCTCCAGAGAATTTTCTTCCTCCATTGACTTCATGGACAACTGAAGGAAATACTAAAGGAAACAACTGTTTCAGCTATTGTGAAAAAAGGAATGGCAGCAGTATTACCATCTCTTTCTCCTTCAGCTATGTTTTAAAAGTAGAGTACATTAATAGCCAATTACGTAACTTTGAAGTCTAAATGTAGGCTGGTATCTGTGTCTGGGAGTCTTATTTCCACAATCCAACAATTTTGGGTATATTCCTTTCCCCACTGATTTTCAGCTTGTTAGCTTATGTTAAGCTGCCACTTCCTTCTCAGCTCCAGAAGGTTGTTGCTGTGAATCCCTCTCTCTGCTGTCTCCCTCTCCCTCTGTGTCATACGTGGAGTTCAGGCAGTGACCTTGGTGTGTTCATCTTCCTGAGCCAGGCATCATTTGTTTCTGGGTGTAGTCCTAAATGACTTGGCTGGTTGTCCCAGGAAACATTTGACTAAGCAGTAAATTGAAACCAGCTCCTAAACTGTCCTTCAAACTATTTTCCTAATGTCTACTTGCCTTTGCATAAAATACGCAGGCAGTTCACATTGCCACATCAGCCTTTTTGCAAAGAAGTAACGGCTTGGGATGGTGGTGACTGCACATGCGTCAACTAGAGATACCATGTGTTCTCCTTTGAAACACATGTTTCTATTTGAAAGACTGTGCATTAGGTTGAGTACTGCAATGGCCCACCTAAACAAGTAATTGGTATCTGAAGCTTCCTGTAATTGGACATTCTACTGATAGTAAGGATTGTAAGTGATGATATGGACAGTGCAATAAAACCTGATGAAAGGTAATGAAATCCTGCACTTTGTCTTAACAGATTTACTCGCTTACCTTCTTTTGATGTCTTCAACAAGACTAGAAGCTCAAGCTGCCCAGTCTACTGTTTGTAGGTTTTGATATCACCCAAACATGACATGCCTTTCAAACAGGCAGAAGAATACTGCCCCAACCCTAAAACATGGCACTGATATTGTGAAGTGGAGAAAAYGCATTTTGGGATGATGCTTTCATAGCTTATTTTGAAGAATGCAATGGTTAAATAAAAGTGATTAAGAGGGGAGCAAGTAGTAAGGCAGCTCATTTCAAAGCAGTTTCTTTTACAGCCTGCAGTAGTGTCATCAACTTGTAATCTGCCTTCTAACTTCAATGTTTTTGTTGGGAGAAGGTGGAGAAGTGAAATTTAACTTTCTAATCTGATATATAATAAAGGAATAGCCCATCCTGGAAATGAACACTTTCCAGACTAAAGGTGCCCAAACAGTTTCTTGTTTCTCCCAGAAAACACACGTCTTCTCAGCTCTTTAATCCATTTCTGCTTTCCTGTATCGCCTTCATTTAAATCAATGCAAAGAAAAAAAAATTCTCTTTGTATTATCTGATGGCTCTTAGGAAAGAAAAGTGCTCCTTTAGAAATCAGAGGGTTGAAGTGCTTTAATTTCAGCTCTCGTGATTAAGGATGTACAGTTTAAAAATTGAGGGTAAATGAGGCTGGCATTCTAGAAAAACTCAATACAGATCAACTCAGGTCCCATTATTTTCTTATTGCTATCCTAGAGAAGAACACTTGGATTACAAAAATAGCAAATCGTAGTGGAGGTTCGTTGCATATTACAGCAAAAATTAAGAGATAAGCTAAGAAAGAGAGGGCTTCTCGTCTCAGTCATGCCAGTGCTAGAGATGGAATTACTAAGGAGGATTTCATCTCACCACCTTTTTTAGCCCTCAATCATTTGATTTTGGTTCCTATGACAGAGAACAGCTGTACAATGCCCACCTTAGCCCTACAATGTGACCTCATCCAGTTTTTAGCACACTCCCATCAACCTGTAAGGGAGATATCAGGAAAAGGAGTATCACTAGAAACCCAAGTTCTCTTTATTTGATGATAGATTTGATACTTAAGTGGACAAAACCCAAAAGAATTGCCAGATAACAAAAGTAACAAGTCAAACTGGACAGGATCTCTTTCTAGAAGCCTTCATTGCACTTCTCTCTCTCCCTGGACCATTTGGGGCATTAGGACCTTGCTTTAAGAAAATCAATTCCCTCAGGACTAAAAATCTGAGTATAGGTTACATGCCAGAAGTAGGAAAATTTTATTTACCCCATGTGAATTTTCAGTGACCCCTAACAGATGCATATGTTTTATGCATGTGTGTGTGTCTATATATCTGAATATTATGTACACACATATGGCAATATCTAATTAACATGAAGAAAAAAAAATCCTCTTTAGAAAAGATGTTAAGCCATATAAAGGTGCTATATATATATCAAGAGCCAAGTTAGAAAGGACTTTTGCCATTTAAATTGCCAAGTTAAATATGGCACAATTGAAGCGAACCTGTCCCTCCAGGCATGCATAAGCCTACACTTGGGAGCTCTTGAAAGCTGACTTAGCACCAGTTGTGTCTTATTTAACTTGGCCATTTAAAGGGCTAACCCTTTAGCAACTTGGCTTACACTGACCTTATCACACCTTTACATGACTGACCTTCCCCTCTCAACTTTCCCTCGTTTAGTGCACGCTGAATGTTTTTGATCAGATCTATGTTATTTTGGCCAATTAACGTGAAAGACAAAAACAAAACCTCTAAAGGACAGGTCTGTGAACATAAAATATAATTGGATGGAAATGGACCTGTTCACATTCTTTTTGCCTTAGCTCAACGTGCAAGTGTTAAGTGCTAGCCGCCTGGTTTTGCCTGTCGGCTATGCCACCCTACAAGGAGCTTTCCCCAAAGCCTGATAGTTGAACCTTCTGTGCTCTTGCACAGGGCTCATACGCCGCACTAAAAGAAGCAGTTTTCCCCTGCTTTGGGAGAGGGTCTGGGCTGGATGCAATTATAATGGGAAGTGGAGAGGGCAGCTGGTGCCTTACTGAAGACTTCTGCTGTCATGTCAGGGCATACATGTGGCAGAGCCAGATGGTGCTGTTAAAGGTGCAAAGAGGTCCAGGTCTTGCTTCTTCTGATAAATCCATACCTGAAAGAGACTAAATTAGAGCATGGGTATCCTGTGGAAAGGTATCAGTGGTGACTACCACAACGAAGAAAGAAGAATTTGGTAAAGAAAGGAATTTGTTTTAACATTAAAATGCTGTTGCTGTATAGGCCATTGGAAACTGAACTTCTTCAGATGTCAGATCATGCATATTTAAAGACACTCCCAGGTAGACTCCTATCATTTGAGTCAGCAAAATCAGAATCAATGACAATGGAACCTGACAGAAATATTGTGTTGCAATCTTTGTAGATTATTACCTATAATAATTAAACGCTTAGAAGTCATACTAATGACAGCAGTATAAAGGCTTAGACAGATTAGATAAAAAGGACACAAAATGACTTCCCTGAGGTGCGTACATCATCACATTCATGGTCTCACRCCATCTTCTGATCTAGCATGAAATTCTAGTCTATGCAATAAAACCTATCCATTCAAGTGTGATGTGTGGATGGAGCTGCAGGGGGAGCAAAGGAAAAGGGGAAAAATATGGCCCGCAAGAGCACTGGGGTGGATAAAGATGGATTTATTGGTGGGAGAAGGGAATGAGTGTGTCACCCATCTTCTTGGTGGTAGCGGCTGCGTTACACACACAGTGCACAGCATCCTTTACGCTGCTCTGCCAGCACCTAGCCCTCCAATAACACAATTTGCACATGGATGAGTGGGAAAGAAATGTACAATAAGATCTGCTAGCCAGGAGATGCAATTTAGAATAAATTGAAGTGATGCTTCATATTCCTGCCTTCTCTAAGCCTCTCATATTAATTTAGGCCTTGATTACATGTGACCTGTCCCGCTGTGAAACGTGCTGTGGGCCTAAGGTCTCAAGGGGTATCACTGCTTCTTAAACATGTTTTTGTGGAATTTGTGCTAAAATTTTATTCGTTTTTTCCATYTAAAAGGTTTATAATAACTACTTACAGTTCAAAACATTATTAAAATTAATGAGTAATATAATAGGAAAAAACACTTAATAATACTCTTGTAATTCATCTCTATCTCCTCTTATCCTCTTCTGTTTTCTTGCCTGAAATCAGATAAAGTATTTGTTGCCTGACAAGTTGTAAGAGTGTATAACCATCATCTGATTAACATCTGCCTTGAGTTCTAAAAAGAGGTGTTTTGTGAAGTTCTTACAAAA
This sequence comes from Phoebastria nigripes, assembly GCA_035582835.1. Lineage (NCBI taxonomy): Eukaryota > Metazoa > Chordata > Aves > Procellariiformes > Diomedeidae > Phoebastria > Phoebastria nigripes. The sequence goes on from JAYKAV010002353.1 coordinate 503,036, forward strand.
CATCAACCCAAATGTCACCATGCTTTATTACACATGTAATACATCACAGGCAGCGAGCAGAAGACGTGAGAATATTACTAGTGATGTAAGTCCCTGTAATAGAGGAAATTTATTTAATCAAACTGTCAGAGGTACCTAGCGGATGGCCGCAACACTGGACTGTGAGGTAGCACAAAAAGTCCAGCAGCTCCTTCCAATCTTACCCGGAGAAGGGAAAGAAATATTCCTCCTGTCACCAAATCTTTAGTCCTGAAAATGTGAACATGAGGTACCAAACAAGTAAATGAGATCAATACCACCAGGAATTAACAATGTACAGTTCTACATCGTGTTTCTAGCTATTACCAACCTCCAATGATAAGGAGGTATGTGGAAAAAAAAATTGCAGAAGAAATAATTTCTACAACTGTTATTAGATCAGTTGAAGATGAATTGCCAAGAAGCATAGAAAACATTGCACCTCTTGATCTAAGTAGAATCTACAAACCTAGTAAATGCTGAAATGAGGATGTCTGCTGTGTAAACTTTTACACCTGAGYCTAGACTCATGTCTCTGGTCAGTGGGGAGAAATAGGGATCCCATTATTCTCAGCTTAAAGATGCGTATAATAGATCAGATAAACTATGTTGTAATAGTTGCCATTTCTTTCCCTTGACTAAAAAGGGGAGTCTAAGGAAAGTAGGCCAAATACAGACCATTAAAGCTAGGAAAAGTAAATCGCAGCCTAAGTAAGCAGCCTGTAGCTTTTTCACAAGCGTAACAATGAAGATTTATTCTTGCCTCTGCCATGTGCCAGAGTATTGGAACATATTAATGAAATTGAAAACAGTTGCAGAGAAAATTCAGAAAATTGGAAAATACAAACAGAAATACTACTTGAAATTAACTGATTCTACATTCTAATTTTCTGAGATGTAGTTATATTATAATAACATTAGTCAACATCATCTTCCCTCTTCCAGAGAGTCCTTTCTATAAGCCCTGCCCCCCAGTCCAAAAAAACATGAGCATTTTTAGGGAATCACTATGCACAAATTAGTCTTCAAAAAAAATAATGTCTGAAACTTTTCTTATCAGTTTAGTATATTATAAATAAGCTCTGGTTGGGTCTGTGAAAATGCAGATGAAGATACAGGCTGGCGACACCCTTTAATAGAACCCTTTACTGAAGCCACAGCAGTGAGAAGCGTGACCCTGGAGTCCTTTCTGCCATAAGAGACTGACAGCCCATACACCAAACTGCGTGAAACAGGCTTTATTGTGGGATGGAATAAAAGAACATTTACAGCAGTGGAAAAATGACACAAAATCCAACTGACTGAAGTAGCAGAGGGAATACAGTAAACACAGTGTTTGGGAAAAATACACTGAATTTTGTGCAAATGAGCTCTTTCTTTTCAAGATTGCCCAAGAATTTATTCACTCTCTAATACCGAACATTGCTTTCCGCCTTTGAAGTGCTGTGGCAGGTGAAGGTGACTTGCACAGCTCTCTGAGAAGTGACAAGAGAATGATGAGAAGGCTGGATGGTCACATGCTGCGAGGATGTAGAGCTATGCAGAGGACGGGGGAGGTATCCCTTATCTGGACAGGACCTGCCTTTATAATAGTTTTGACTCTGCGGTTGCAGCACATCACAGAGGGCAGCTCCCACCTGCGAGCTGAGCAGGAGAGGACTCAGCAGCTGTGGCCGCATGGTGGGGTGGGGGGTGGTGGTCCCACTGGGCAACGCTGGTGGAGGGGCTTTCCTTCTTCCCTGCTATACGTGTGCCAGCCACCGAGCTGCCATTTTAATGACTGGGTGTAAGCCAGAAACCTGGGCTTCAGGTTTGAAATAGAAATGTTTAAGTGCACAGACAGGTATTTAGGACCTGCCCACTGCGTTTCAGAGGGGAAAAATGTTAGCAGTGTGAGCGTGAACTGTGATGTGTTAAGGGGTCTGAAAACTGGCCCTGCACCAACTTATTTAATACTATATAGTCAGGCTGTGGTCCTGTTTTCAGCTAAGCCCAAGGAAGTGGTGTCTCCCACAAGAAGAACGAGGAGGACCTTTCCCAGTGCCCGGGACGTAGCCGCTTTGCAGGACTCTTGGCTGTGTGGGATGAGCATCCCACAGGCTCTGCGAACGAGCAGGGTGACGTCTCGCAGTGTGTGCAAAGGCAGTGATTGAGGGCATTTTTGTCCAAATCAACCAATGGGCCAAGGCAGACTGGCCAAGGACATGCCCAGGAGGCTAGCAACACACTGAATATTTGTTTTATCTTGGTCTCTGTGTTGGTCTTTTCATTGAGTTGGGTAAATAAAGACCCTTTAATAGAAGTACATGCAGCTTGACAGTATGCCATCAGTGTACCCTAAATCTATGTTGTTCAGAGCTAAAAATTAAACTAATTAAGGTCTGGTTTTATACTCCACCTTGGTATCTCATATCTCTGATGTCAGTTTTCAAGAACAAGATATGCAAAGAAGCAATAACTTTTTCACACTTTTTGCGGTAGATAATATTTATGGTCTTCTGTTCTTTTTATTTGAACATGCTATGCTGGCATGTGCTGCTGTGCAGTGAAACTGTCTGATCTTAGGGACTGATTATGCAAAATGAAACTCTGGAGCTCAACTCTCCTGCTCCCATCATATGTCACGTTAAATGCTGATATTTTCACATTTCTGTGTAAATATTTCACATGATTTCAGATGTTTAGCTTCAGGACATAGAGTGAAAAATAAGAGACAAGACAAAATAATTTAGGGTAGTTGGGAGGAAGGAAGAACAAATGCGGGGATGGGAATGGATGGGAATTTTTTTTTTCAGTTGAAATAGTAAGTGACGGATCTGAGATGACCTGTGAGTTTAAGTCCACAGTTCCCTGGGTTTTTTAAGACTATTGAGTTCATTCCATTTGGTGGTATAGGATGGGGCATGGAATTCACCCCACAATTTCTGCAGCCAAAACCTATTGTTGTTCTGAAAAGAAAGTAAGTTTTTATTACAGTGCTTCAAGAGATGGAGTACTCACTATCATCCAGGCCAATATTTCAAGGGATCGATTAAAATCAATATAAACTACAATAAAGGATTTCAGTTATTGGTGTTAAGATCTAAAATTAGTCTAAAATCTGAATTCACAAATTCCAATCATCTATGCAGAACCTTTCTCCACACAAAAGTAAGATCTACCTGCATGGGTTCAATATCAGAGTTAAGGATGAAAGAGAGAATCAATTTGCGCAGGCTACTACTTAAGAGCATGGTAAAATGGTGTTAAAATGTTTTATATTTGCTTAGGCTGCTTTCTAAGCTTTGCCCTAAGAATACATAGATTATATTTGCAGCAATTACAGTACACCACTACTTAATGACACAATGATGGTGGAGAACAATACTATTTAGCTATTTTGACAAGTCGATTTCTGTGGAAGCTCAGTCTGGCCTAAATTCAGTGAAACAGTGCAKTACATGAGACTGTTTAATGTATATCTCACTTTTTCTGACTCAAACTAACCAATCAAATTAATGCAGGCTGAGAAGATAGGGCCTGTACTGCAGCCAGTAAAACTAAAGTCTGCTTGAAAGTTACAGAGCAAACCTGACTGAAATGTTTGTTTAAAAGAACAAAATTAGGCAAATCTTTGTATATTTACCAGGGTACAGGTTGAAGGGGAAAATAAATTATTTTCTTTTGATTCTTTGCAGTTTAGTAGTTGTCCATTGCTCACTTGCTAATCCAAAGTGCATATCTTTTAGTTGAACTCCTGTCTCATATCTCCTGAAATTTATCTGATAAGAAAAGCCATTTTTATCTTTCAAGTTGTAAAGATGAGACTCACTGGTAAAAGTGTATGGCACACCCTATTTGATTCAGCAGGTAGTTAAGGACAGCAGGAACATTATACTTTGTGTTCAGATGGGGAATCTTGGAGCTGTTACTTAGTCAACTATTTTGACCTCTAAATTTTGAAGGTACATTTTCAGAAAGAAAAAGAGGAATATTGAAAACTGTTCCTTCTTTGGCAGTTCTTGATGTCAATAAGAAAGGCACCACAAACTTTTTCTCCAAAAACTGTTCCTACTAGTAATTCCGATCCCTCTTCTCAGTTTTATTTCAGAGCTCTTCTCGGTTGGATTGCAGTCCTGCAATTGACATTTCTGTTTTTCCTTGTGTTATACCCACTTCTGTTTCTATCTGCTCAGGGTCTTGCTCCAGTCAATAATTAATGTAGCTGCTCAGCTTTTACCCACCCTTCTTCTATCTGTCTTCCTCGTTTCTTTTCTTTCCTTATAGTGCAAATACCTACTCTTGCATTCACATGCGTATTCCTGGAATAGATGAAACCTTTTTTTTCTGGCTTTCTGCWAGTGATCCAGCCAATCTGCATGTAGTAGGAGAGAGGAGCTCTCCTGTGAGAAGCCTGCACCTCCCTGGCTGTGTCTAGACTTATCATCTGTTGTTAAGTGTCATGCGATACGTGGCTTTATCTACCAAACGCTGACAAAGGGCTGGTGTGCACAATGGTGCCTTTCTGGATGCAGGGCTTACCTCCTGCAGAAACCAGAGCAAGCGCTGTCCGTGATGGGACTAGCACATGCTCAGGCACATCTCAGCCTGAGGCAGCCGGAGAGCATCTACACAGCCGGAAGGAAGATTGCCTCGTTATATATATATATACTGCTAAAGGAAAGAGGACCAGGGCCTGATTCATGCCCACGCTGCTAGGGGCTGGCCTCTGCCATTACTGATGGGTACCGCAGAAACAAATAGCAGCACAGATGAACTGCAACCCTGTGCTCAGACATGCTTCCTGGCCCCCTTGTCATTTAGCAGCATACCCTGTGCACAGGGTAACTTCCACCGACAAACTGGAGCATGTAAGGAGCTGAAGTGTCAGGGCTGACGCTGGTTGTTGCTGACACACACCACTCTGGGATGCAGCTGTCTTGGTCACTCTTTGCCTGTGTGACCCTCTCCTTCAATCCACCAGCTGAGCTGTGCTCATGATTACCTTGCCTCTGGCCAAAGAGCTTCTCCCTTGGGCAGCCCCAGGGGCAGGGGATGGTGTCTGTTCTGTCTGTTAGGTGTCTTGCAGTCCTGTGATACTGCACCATTGGTATCAAAGTGCTCTTCTAAGGGGATGAAACACATGCCTCCATATTGAATTTTGTGATTAAAGTCAAAATCCACGTATTCTGCTGGCTCAGTTCAGTTATTTTGGTGGGGAGTCTGGAAGCAGTACTCTACTCTATRGTGCTATGTATGCTCCCCCTGATGTCTACACACTATTCTCTGTGCTCTTGGATCATTTTTCTTTCAACCTTTGACAGAAAAGCAGGAATGTAAGCAGTTGTATTACCTCCAGGGAAAGTCATGCTGTTTGCAGGACAGGACTTTTGCTTTTGAGAACGGCCAGTCTGTCAAAGATGTGACACGGTGGAAGCTAGTCAAGAGCAGAACTACAAGGACAACTTGGTGCACAGGCTGTGTGCTAAGGATGCTGAGATATGCTGAGCACAAGTGTAGTAAAAAGAATTAAGTGATTGAGCTTTCTTTAGGGAATTGGGAAATGTGATTTAAATCTCCTTAGATAGAAGAGAAAATTGAACTCTRTGCCCCCCCCCGCCCCTGCAGCAAAGGTGATTTGGTTAATGTACACTGAGAGGGAGAGGACAAGGGAATAGAAAATGGGTCATCAACAACAGCTGCATATAAAAAAAGCAGCAGAAACCCTCTGTTGCTCTAGGACTCGAGTAGGTTTGCTCAKAACATGACCGTTAGACTGAGCCCCTGAGGAGAAGCTGGTGAGGGAACTCCTTATTTCTAGAGCCTGTCTGGGCTTTGGGGTAAACTTGTTTCTAACCTGAATGGTGTTATAAGGCACTTTCAGAATCTGCATGCATGTGTTACTTAAACCGTCTGAGGAACTCCTAGATAAAACTGTAAGGCGTCTCTGGAGTTCAGGCACCTTTGCTGAATAGTTTAGCATTAAGTACAAAAACCAGTTTTGCGCATTTGCAAAGGTGTTTATGGCTCTGACTGAGTAGCCTCGCAGCACTAATCCTCCTCCTCCTATCCTGTCAAGATGTCCTTTCTTATCAAGTAGAAAAAGCAGAAGTGACTCTGTATTACTGTATACATTTGAGTCACAGATTTTTGAAAAGGGTGCCTAACGGTAGCAAATCACCTCTGAACCCGGCCCTGTAGGTCTCTGCAGTTAAACACAAATAACTCATGCAATAMAATTAGCCTTCATAACATAGTAAAAAGTAGAAATTCTCCTTTGAAAACTTAATCCCAGGGATCACTTTCATTCCCTCTCATAGCATTAACTTATTTAACAATAAAAATATATAACGTTCAAAGTGCAGTATAAATGCTACCAAGATCAAATTGTAAAAAAAAAAGAACATTACATCAAAGATATAGTATTCTTTTGGGATGAACATGCTCATTTTTTTTGTATAAATGGAGGCTCTTTTCCACGGAAGTAGAAATGCTCTAACTGAAGTATCTACTTCGTTAAAGCTTAATATATCATTAACAGCATGAGTCAGAGTTGCCATAGGTGTACAAGGAAACAATAGGGGAAAATACATGGTCTTTAGCCTGAATTCTCTGGTCCCACTAAAGCCAGACAGTTTTGAGTGTTTAAAGAAAAAAATGGGTTTGGGCATGTACGGTTACATCTATACCAGTAAATAAGCCAAGAGGAGGGCATGGGCTTGAGGACTGTCTCATGACTCTTTGCACCCTTCCTGGCACAGCTTCAGCTCTTGTGACCTGGCACTCTCGAGTGGCGCCGGGCGAGGGCTGATGAGGGGGACTATTTCCAGAAGGGAGCCTGAAACGTGTCCCTTCTGCTCGTGGTGAAAGAGAGCTGAGCTTTGTGCATGTGAGACGGACAATGCCACTTGGCTTTGGCATCAGACACTGCTCCCTGGTTTATTTTATTTATTAGCAAAGGCATAGCCTAAGCTTGCATCTCTGCTGTCATGTTAGCTTGGACTTGTGCCTAAGCCCAGCCTATTCTCTTGTCCACACAAGTCTAAGTGGTGGCTTGTGGTCTGGCTCTGGTCTGGAGGGAACCAAGCGGAGAAAAGTAAGCACAGAGAGTGGGACTGGCTCATCCTCCTGCTCTGCCCTCATGGATGGTATGAGCACAGCTGGTGCAGTGCAGCTGGCTGGAGAACAAGGGGTGAAATGATGCTGTCTGCTCACCACTGCTTGACCCCAGCTTCCTCTCCTAGCCATCCCTGACTCCTCACCACCCAACTCATGCAGTTGAACCTCCTACACRTTTAGTAGTGCTGCAGTGTTTCTGGGTAGGTGCCTGCAAAGACCTCGAGGATTTGCTATCTCTGAGTGAATGAGTTGCAATGACTAGTCTGACCATATTCCAGTGATGTTCCAAATACCATAAGAGATTTTGGTGCTGTAAACAGCYCAGCTGTTTTATGTTTTCTGACTGTGGGAGGTTTTTATCTTGTGTACCAAATGGTTTCTGTGGAAAAATTATGAAAAACACAACAGAATGGGTGAAGTGGTACAGAACAGAAAGAAAGTAATCAATGTGATGACTGGTCCCTCTATGGACAGCTAAGTATGTCTTCATAAAATAATTCTCTCTGAATTTTCTCCTGTCTCCCTTATCACTACATTGTTCATTTCAGTATATACTGTTCTGTCCTTCCACTCAGATGTTATTTCCCTTTCAATAGGCAAAATATTTGAAAGCAGCTTGTGTTTTTCCTTAGATTTAATGACTACTGGAAATGACTGCACAGACAGACACAAGAACCTCAGAGTTCCAGTTAGCTTGGCAATGACAGAAGCAGGTGCTTAAGGAAAGGGTGTARGAGACATGGGCACATATCTCTGCAGCTTCCAGCAAACAACTATTAAAGGACTTTCTGAGCCAAAAGTTGTACCTTGAGCATCATATTAAATTGCCAGCAATGAATTTATGGTCCATGAATTAGTCTTTTTTTCACCTCTTTCTTAAGCCCACTTTTTCAATATTCTGCATTTATTTTATCCATTTTTTTTCAAACGATCATTGGATATCTTAAATCTGAAATATGTGTTCATCTATGTAAGCTGTATGTGTTGTYCTGTTTCCTCAGTAGGTGTACTTTTATGGAAAATTGGTCCATATCAGCTGTGGGTTATTTTATTAGTTCAGGGTATATTTTTAAAGAAAGATCCTTACGTGGAAAGAATTTGTGTTCTACCTACAGCAGATTTACTACTGACATTAGAAACACATCACCAGCACAACCTGTAACCCTGACATTTTCATTAATCCCTTGCAGTTAATTCCACTTGTGGGGAATTAATTGTACCATCAAATTATTTAAACAGGGCCTTACCATCTCAATATGACCTCCTTACATCTATTTTGAATTCAGATGGGGGAAAGTGGCTTTTAAAAACTGTGATGAAATCTCCCAAATGAGTAATGCATAAACCCATTGCAGAAGAAGGAGACAGAAGGTCTGCAGTCATATTTAAAAGAATGCATCAGATTACCTTAATGATATCTGATCAGCATATCTAATCAGCATATCTGAAGCAATTAAGTTACATCTATAAAATATGAAGCAATGTTAAATTTGTGTGAGATGGAAACACTGGGTGTGTAATTGCTAATATTTCTCGTGGTCAGGAACAATTGCAGTGAATGAGAAACTGTGTACGAGCTTTGTGTGCTCTAAGGAAAAACAACTAGATTCTGTTTGCCTGGAACAGAAATTATTCCTTTTCATAACAATATCTAAGATATGTAGTAACCAGGGGATATACCACTTAAAGGAACTGATCAACTCCCTGTTGTGATCAATAAGAGTTTTCTTCAGCGTTGAGGTTTCTTTTCCCTTTCTTTGGAGTTTTAAAGTATTTGCTGTGATTGCCAAAGATTTCTCAACTGGTGGGTTATTAGAAAGTCAAAAGTCCAGTCCTTGTGGCTGAATCCCCAAATAATTGAAGTCCAAAAGATGAAGATCTTTATTTCAACTTATTATTTCTTGTCATGGTTTAACCCTGGCAGCACCTACACACCATGCAGCYGCTTGCTCACCCCTCCACTCCGGTGGGATGGGGRAGAGARTCGGGAGGGCACGAGTAGGAAAACTCGTGGGTTGAGATAAAAACAGTTTAATAATTGAAATAAAACAAAGTAGAACAGTAATAGTAACAGTGATAACAACAACAACAACAACAATATACAAAGCAGGCAATGCACAATGCAATTGCTCACCACCCACCAAAACCGACACGTGCCTGATACGAGAGCCCGTTYCTGGGACCCAAAGCCCCCCCACGCCCTTAGTTTTTATACTGAGCATGAYGTTACATGGTATGGAATACCCCATTGGCCAGCTGGGTCAACCACCCCGGCTATGCTCCCCCCGCCAGCTTCCCATGCACCTGGCAGGGCATGGGAGGCCAAAAAGTGCCCGGTGCAAGTACCACCCAGCAGCACCCAAAACATCAAGGGGCCATCAATGCTCCTATTATACCAAACCCAAAACACAGCACACCCTCCCCAGCTACTGGGAAGAAAGTTAACTCTGTCCCAGCCGGAACCAGGACATTTCTAAAGTCTCATGTTTTCTTAAATCAATACTTATCTAAGAGAGCAGGCTGATTTATGATCTTTCAAGTGTTACTGGCAATTGATTGATTCATTTTACATTAATTCCATTATGAGCAAGTAGAGATATCACTAATACTTTTTTATATGCTCTTTGTTTACATACACATAGTTTGGAATGTCCTCACTGAATTTTATTCCTATCCCTTTCAAAGTCCCATGTAATTCTGTGGAGAGATGCAGGACTGGGAGAAATTTATTAAGGAGGCATACTTTTGGTCAGTTCCAAAAGGCAGCTGGAAGTAACGCTTTTTTTGTTTGTTTGTTTTTCTAAATTCTGAAATATTTTGCAATATATTTGCAAGGGTCTTCTTATGGGCTTGCAATTATCCCATACGAAGTGCCCGACCCTTCCTCTGACTGCAGAGGGGTTCGTATAGATCAGGGGAAACCCTGCAAATAAGGATGACTTGCACAGAAGTCACAAGGAGGATTTGGCTGCCTAAACAAGCGTCTGGTGCCATTTTAGATGCTGTAGGGCCATGGTAGGTGCAGGCAGGACACAGGACCTACAGCATACCTGTGACTTTCTGGACTGGCAGTGGAAAGCCAGGCAGGACACCCTAGGACATCTCACATCACGCTAGGTGCCTAAGTTCAGGCAACTGAATTTCACAATTCTGCATAATCTCTTTGTCTCCTTCCAGAGTTCCTCCTGTCCTAAACCAGGTGTCTGAGGGGTGTGATGGCTTGCTCTCCAGAGATATCTGTCTTTTCCTACTGACAGTACTGACTGCTTGTTTTCAGGGAAGGATGAAGGTCCATGCTGGAAACTTACTTGTGGATGGCTAAATTTAATGGAAATTAAAGGGAGACAGTAATATCATTCCACAGCACATATCTGTTCATGAAAACATATTAGGAGTCCTTCAGGGCTTTCAATTATCCATCTTCTGCAATTCTAGTATGAAGATTGGCAAATATCCTGGCAAGTAACAGTTATTTTTACATTTGGTATTTTAAGTTAGTTTAGTGCTCAGCTTAACTGAGATGTTAGTGTTTCTGGAGCAGAATAAGTATTCCTTAGGAAACAGAAGCAGAGATTTACTTCTACAGCCCTTCAGTTCTGGCTTGGAAAATCCAGTCAGGCTTGCTTGGTTGCCATTTGGTTATGGTACTATTACATTATATTTTCTTTAATTCTGGACGTGAGCAAGCGATACAGTTAATCTGGGGAGAGCAGGAACATTCTTGTCAAATACCAAGCAGTGAAGGTCTGCGCCTCGGGAGATAGGGAATACTGATTATTGTTTTAGATTTGCATCAAGTGTACTGTATGTTAATTAGTTGGACCGCAAAAAAATAAGTTCATTTCTCCTTTCTGAGGCTGACAAAACTAATACTGATTGGCAGAGATTATAATAGTGGTTTTTGAACATCATAACCTGATTTGTCTGAAACAAGAAACTCATTTAACATAAACTGCAAATCAATTTGCTTGTTAATTCTATTCAAATTGCACTCTCTTCTGACTAACACAGCACACTATATGACAGAACCAGTTCTTCTACCCRTCTTTTGGTCAGCTGAGAAATTAGTTATATGGTCATAGGAGATTAGAATCACCATACAGACCTTTTTTTGCCTAGTTTTCTTTTTCTCAATTATAAAGACCTATCTTCCTGCTTAAAGGAAACATACTGGGTGCTCAGAGACTTTATGCAGAAAAAGAAATGAAGACAAAAAGAGGTATTTCATTTGAACTAGTTTTTTTTTTTTATTTTCTGTCTGAGAGTAAAAAAATTACGTATTTGGTCTAAGTCAGGCCATCTAAATCTACTTTATAGAGACAGACAATTCCAGTGGACAACATCCTGTAACAGGAGTCTGAGACAGTGGGCATGATTAACTCTGTGGTGGTGTGTCTCTCTCTCTTCGCTGACTAGGGAACACGTCTTTATACTCAGATTTATGGCTACAGACTTCGGTTTGGCAAGTATGACTGTCGCATCCTTGCAGCCCTTATACCACAGACCTTGGGATGAGCTAGGCATTAATTCAGCTGTCATTTCAAATTTTAGGGTATGTCTATCCTTAGACATATTTCAGCTCATTTTGCCTGCAACAGCTTGAGAACCAGCAGTGCAGCGGAGTTAAGACTCAGGGACTACCCAGCCTCTCTGGACATGAATGACTATCTAAAAGTAGACTAGCTGTGTTAACCTAGTCCTGCTAAGGCATATGTATGACTTCTTAGCCTGAACTGGTAAATCCATGATTGCCAGTACGTGTAAGAGTTAATTAGATCGGGTATCTGTTAGCCTGAACATCGCTGCATGATGCTTTTAAATTGCACATCCTGCAATGTCCCATCCACAGGTTGTTTCAGTAGATAGAAGATTGCTTAAAAAGCAGTGGTGACTAAGTGATATTGTCTTTCTTCGAAAGGATTTTCATGCTGGAGAACGTGAGAGAAGATGATGCTGAGCAGGTTAAACAAGCCGATCTCAGCAAGCTGGTGTTTTTCTTTTGACAATACCAAGACAACTGCAACAGCAAGACTGGAGGCCACCAGCCTCCTTCAACTGAGAAGCCCATATCTCAGCATTTATATGGCTGACAGCTAAAGACACATAACATCTTTCTGGAGGCCTTTGGGGAGAGGACACAGCTTCCCTGAAAGTCCCTTACGCTGCTGTGAGATAGCCCACCCCAGCTTCACCAATGATGGACGGACATTGATGCTGTCCAGACTTCTACAGCTGGAAATTTAGCAGCTGTCACATCAACATAAGCCTGCTTCTGGCAACATTAACAAGCCCTGGGGTTTTGTTTTAGGTTTGATGTGCTCTAGAGGCATATGTTGGTTAAGACCTTTGAGCTGGCTTTGCTTCATGTAAAGCTTGGGACGTATGACCCTTGCTAGATGTAATTGTAATGGCTGCAGAAAGTGCAGCCTCCATCCTTCATCTGGGGCCCTAAGTGCACATATACATTAAAAAGTGTGTATCAAATACGGCATCAGACATCCCATGTTCATTTAATCTTCATCAGGTTGTTCAGAGAGGTGGTAGATGCTCCATCCCTGGAAACATTCAAGATCAGGTTGGACGGGGCTCTGAGCAACCTGATCTAGTTGAAGATGTCCCTGCCCATGGCAGGGGGGTTGGACCAGATGACCTTTAAAGGTCTTTTCCAACTCAAACTATTCTATGATTCTGTGATTCTATGATTATTAAACATATTCATTTTACACATAATCTGAGATGTTTTTGTTACATCTCAAAGCCATAAACTTTGTCTGCATGTTAGGTTTCAGTCTCAATTCTTTCCACCTTAAATTACTCCAGTGGGCAAAATTATAAATAGTTTCTGACTTTATTCAGTTCAGTGTTTATACAGTTGCTTTAAATACACACACACACATAGTATATGCAAGACAATCTATTATTCTTCAATACATTTTCAAAATCTGCTTAAAATATTATGGAAGCATTGAAGTTTAGCATGGGGAAAGAGTAGCAGCTTGGTGTGTAAGAAAGACATGATCCTAACTAACTTCTGCTGCCCGTTTTTTTATGGACACAGGATAAAGACAATAGCCTTTTTGCTACAGATGTTACAAATAGCAGCTTATCCTTTTCTTGATGAATRTGCTGTTTCACATTTGTGATTCCTCCATAACAGACTTCACTACATTTTTCTGTTTAATCTTCGTTCTATAAAACATAGCATGCCTTGTTATGTGCTCACTCCCACTAAGCGTTAAACTCCTCCTTGGAGGTTATGACCACTCTGAACTCCCCCTGAAAGTGAAACAGCTTCAAGCCTCCCAGAACTCAGGAACATTTCAAGACCCTTTCCCCCACATATGGTAGATAGAAATAATTTATTCTTTTTTAATACTGGACACATTTCTGCAGCAGTGGAAAGCTACACGTCAGGAACTTAAATTCCACAATTTCAGTTGTGTTTGTAAAAAACCTGCCACATTAACTCACAACACCTCGGAAGGTCCTTTTGAATATGACAAAGAGGTGCATAGTTTCCATGTGTTGACAGTTGGCTCATTCTTGAATTTTTTGGTCAGCCAACCTCTCACTCATTTCATCTGAAGTTCTCTGCATGTTTTCTTTACATAAGAGCTACAGGACTAATGTTACTGAATGTATCCATAAAACATAACAGCTGCAAAAAATTTACTGCACTGTTTCTCTTAGAATTATGCTCATTTTCTCCACACATTTAGGACAGCTTTCCATAGGTACTCTTGAATTTTCAGAGACAAATAATGTATGTGTACATCCAATTATTTCTGTCTGTGGTTCATGTAATTAAAATCTTAAAGTTATCAACTACATCAGTGTCTACATGTCACAGACACCTGGTAAGTTCAAATTTATTGAGTTCATAAAATAACGAAAGTATATAACACTCTGCAAGTACTATTGTCTCATGTTAACAGTGGTGAAAGTCCTGGATGAATCAGGGGCAATTTTGTTCCACTTTCAAATGCCTCCCTTTCAGTGCAGAAGTTGATAATTTCTTACACTTCCAAAATCTCTTCCTGCTCCTTTGTATGCAGCTGTCACACTAAAATTGCTCTAGGCTAACGCCCTCAGCTTTGTTTCTCTGTTCATATTTCCAGCACCTAAAAGACCCAGACTGAAGACGCAAAGCTGTTACCTTCTATTACTTTGGGCAAAAAAATAGAGTCATAAGGTACCTTGCACTTGTTAAAATTATAGCTTTAGAATAAATTAATGCTTCAAGCAATTAGTACAGTGCAATGACTTTAGTCTGCCCAGACTGACCTAAATGAAACTTTATTTCATTATTAGCTTGTTCCAATTTCATGGTTGATTCATGTTCAGTGAAAGTCCTCCAGCCTTATCAGATCTTCCACATCAACTCCTGTTGCTGCTCAGGCACTTTTACAAGATTTCTCTTTGTTTGGTGTGGGGGCTGAGACTGGCAGATGGATTTGCAGGATCATGGGCTGGAGTTGGCAATGCAAATATCTGCTTGTTTTTTTAGCCAATAGCCCACCTTTTTTCTGCCTTTCTTTAAATAAGCCATAATAAAACATTAAATATTTTTAGGAACTAGCTTCAAAACCAAATTCTACAATTGTGGCAGAAACCATGTTCAAAATCAAAGTAGAAATCTTTCATAAGTTAATCATTTTAAAGTCTTACTGTACAACATCAGCAGAACTTCTCCTTTTGTTAAATATTTCCATAAAGCAACGGCATGTGAAAAAAAGGTTTTAAGTAAACTGTATATCTTATATCTTTTCAGCTGGTGGGAACAGAGGTAATTGTCTATTTGGTCTCATTTGACACAAATCCTCCATTTATTTTAGCATGTGATGACGTTGATTTTGAATCCTCTTTTTCCTCTGTTTTCTCAACATCTGTCTTTGTTTTGACCCGGTGTCTTCTGTAAACACGGTAGCCTGGGAATCAGTATATATTTAGTATTAAATAAAGAAATTATAACAATTGCCTGAAAAATACACTGTAGTAACATGTAGCCATGCAACATTTTCCTTCCTTATATTGCTAAAACATTCCAACACCTCCAGACAGTTTCTTTAAAGCTATGTTTAATTATTTTATGTCAACAGCACTCATCACTGGAAGAGTACGTTTAGAAAATAACAAGGAAAACATTTTAAATTCTGCATTTGGTGTTTGGCTGCTTCGTGTTCCTGTTGTGTGCAGTGACTTTTAAAAGTATTGCCTGTGTCCCTTGGGAAGCCTTTGGGCTCTTGGCTGGGTCTGTGGGACTGACCCTTACTTCTGCATGAGTCCTGTTCTGGCAGGAGCTGGGACAAAGTGGTTCATCTGTCCCCACGCYGTTGCCTGCCAGAGAGGTTGGAGTCAGGGCTGTGGCCCTGGGGCAGTGCTCTGGTGTCGGGTAAGACGGCTGCTTTGGGAGCGGGAGCTCAATAGTCATAGATGGTTTTAGGTGTGAGCAACAGCGAGAAGGTCCCAACCCTTGGTAGGTTAGTTGTAGTAGCAGCAGTGCAACTCATGAGAGGTGTATGAGGGAGGAAAAAGGTACCTTTACCTCTAATGGAAGATATTTTCTCTCATTAGCCATGAAGCTAATGCCTGTTCTCTCAACAGCTGGTAGAGGGGGAGTTTGTGCATGCTTGTGGGGACGGCCCTGCCAGGCAGCAGCACACCCAGGCACCCTGGAGTGATGGAAGAAGATGCATTTGCCCTTCCTCAGCCAAGGGTAATAACAATCCTGTGCTCAATGTGTTCTCATGTGCCCAGTTGTAGGTGGTGGAGATCCCCTCCCTTGTGCTGAAAAAAAGTGGTCTTCCAAATCTTGAACTGAGCTTTGTATATTCCTAGTTATGTACAGGGCAAAGCACAGTGGCGATGCTCAGTAATCATTTGGGTCGTTATTTACTTAACTATTTTCCATTTGATTATTTTTATCCCTTCTTGTTTTCTCCATATCCATGAAAAATGAGACTGATAATAATAATGATAATTATAATGTTATAATAGAAAATATCTATACTTTACCTCCTAAAATTAGTAGTGCAAACAACAGCTGGAAAATGCTGTAGATGAGTGGGAAAGTAAACATCAGTTCAAGTTGTTCAGGAGTGAATGACAGCTGTACTATAGTTGAACATAGCTGAGTGTTCTGCATGCCTGTTTCCAGAGACACTGTACGACATCTAAGGGGAATAATACAGACAATTGTGAAATAACAGCCTGTGGGTCCTTACGCTTTTCAGTAATCTGGATAGGAAGAAACATACAGTAATGGATAACTAAGAAAATGGTATCCTTCAGCTCACATAGTCAACAAAACACTCCACAAGCCATATGGCTGTTACCACCACAACACACACAATTTATGGCAGTTCAGCAATTGTAAAGGTCTGTGATCCACCTTCAAGCCACATATGTGGCACTCACTATCTCCCTCTCTTGTAATGGTGTTCTAAATTGTAGGCTGCTGCATCTTCATGAGAAATTTTACTGCAGTCCCAACCCACTTACAAGTCAGGTCTGTTTCACTCATTTGAAGTGTAGGACATGGGCACACAAGAGGGAGACATATGAAAGATTGGAGGAAATAGTATAGTCAGAATCTGTAAATAAAAATGTGCACAAGAAAAGTTTTACCTACACATAGTATCCCAGAAACAGGGTTGGGGAATGAGTGACTCTGTAGCGTAGCTAATGTTTAGGGAGCATTCTCAGCATTGATTAATCATTAAATAAAAGCTTTTTTCACAGCTGAAAAAAGAACACAGGTCTTTGTTACAGAGAATTCCATACCTGTGCCAAGACAGACCAGCTACGCGGGCCAGAAGGAATCCCAGAGAATAGCCAGCTGCTGGAAATATGGTGCCAATGATCCATAGTTTGGGTGAGATAATCCAGGAGCCTTTGTAGAGTATTCCCCCAACCACGGCAATGAGCACGATGAGGAGCGCTCCCACAATGGAACCGATCTGTGAGGGGAAAGAGGAAGGACTGTGTGAATAAAAGACCCCAACAAAATTTGATGGCATCAAACATAGTGTCAAACATGCCCRTGAGTATCTCTGAGTCACTGAAACACCTTATTAAATATAAAACCTAAAGTTTACGGCAATGTAGTTCACAGCAGGCAGACAGATTAGATAGATAGCTGCCATTTTTCCCAAACAGGAGATGTACGATGTACTTCAATGTGTGACTACAGATACAGATCAAGGCACAGCTATAATAGGTGTCTATAGCAGATACCTGTAAAACTAGTCTCTTGAAGCCTTGGCTATAATTGTACTTAGAACTGGAGATTAAAAATAATTTCACAGATGTGACGTGAGTGAGGAATGGTGCACACATTAGAAAAATTTCCCCAGAGTTGTTGGGAAACTGACAGCCTAATAGCTAGTATAATGCACTTTTCCTCTCCACTTCTTGGGCAGTCACGCTCTGGGGCTTCGTATAGCGTATGCTAACTAGATGCTAGATTGTTAGTGATAGGAAATTATTTGTCAAGCGCAGGAGTAAATCTTTAATGTGGCTGAAAATTTGTGTTTGAAAACTGGCTGTGAGCTCGTATAGCATTTCTACATAGATGTAGTCACTGAGTTGATCTTATTTGCTGTGGCTGAATATACTCAGATCTTCACCGCTGCTTGCCAAAAAAAGTGATAACTCACTCTCTTCTCAATATCCAAGTGAAATGTCTGCCCTTCTGGCATATGTTGCCAGGGATCTCACCGGCAGACTTCTGGGGCTAAGGTTAGGAGAATCCATTCTCAGCTAAAATGTGTATTCCCATTGAACTGGCTTCATCAGTCTTTGGTTGAAGCCTTTTTAAGAGCACTGAGTGAACAAGTACTTTTGTTTGACTGAGCTATTAACCACATGCACCTAGGAAGAAGAAACATGGTCTGGCCATGACAAGCTCTTCTATTTCACCTGGCACACTGTCTTTGTGCTCTTATCTCCATTTCTCACTATATGGACCTTAATCTGACAGCTACGACTCAATCTTCACTTGATGCTTCATTGTCCTACATAAAGCAAACTGTCAATGGACCCTACTGTGGGTTGCTCACCCACTCGGTAAGAAAGAGGATGAAACGGTGTTTTGCTGAGAGAGCAAGTAGAATTTCTTTTCATGTGAGTTCAAGTCCATGCTTTTCCCTTAACTGATTAAACAGGAATAGTACAGTTGTGAAACCATCACTCAATAGTATCCAAGTTCATAAGTAAGCTGTGAGTGCATTTAAAAATACAACACAATAAGCTAACAGTTTAAGAAAATGAATTGACTTAAAAGGACCTTATTTGTGTTCTGTATTTCCTGAGCTGATAGCAGAGAAATGATAACAAAGAATAGGTAGAATAACAAGTTGCCACATTAGTTTTCTTTCTTTAAGAAAATTTAGAAAATATGTGTTAACTAAGAATGGTTAAGAAAGGCCAAGGGTACTCAGCACATCTGACAATCACTTTAAACCTAAACCTAATGTTCAGAATGATTAATTTGCTGTTAACACTAAATGCAGCTAAGTTATTATTATTACTATTMTTATTATTTTGGTGAGAATAGTTTTTGTCAAAAAACCCCGTATTTTTGATGCATCTGAAAATATCTTGCAAAGGTAGTTGAATTTTGTGAATAGTTTTGTTAGATTTTTTTAACAGTTGGAACATTTTCAAATTTTTTTTTTTAATAAAAATTGACTTCACACTCAAAATTGCCCCAAAAAATCAATAAAGTGTTTAAAAGTAGAAAGCTTTTTTTTGATCCAGAATGTTTTCATTTTTTATTATTTTACCGGGAAAAATTTCTTCCAGTTGACCTGAATGATTTTCCTTCCGATTTCAGTTTACATTATAAACTGAACTCAGTTACTAACATAGTTGTAGCCAAAGACAAAAGTAGGTTCTTTGGATAATGATGGTTTCTAATAATGTATGCAACTCATGCATGTTTGTGCAGGGGGAAAGCAATACATTTCYGCAGCGTCTCATTTGTTTTCTGCTGAAAACTTCCTGGCTCTTATCAAGTCAGATACTAATACTACGAATAGCAATGTACTGCTTCAGTGGTGCCACTGATTCCATAATTTGTCCATAATTACTAATGCTTCAGCCTTATATATCCTACCTTAAGTATGATTTTTGCTTTACTAGGCCATCTGTGGTTAACATATATTCCAAATGAAACAGGAATGATAAGAGCTACCAGTGAAATTCCTGTAAAAAAGAAGAGAGAAGTTAAGCCCATGTATCATGCAGAAGTTCACGACAGGAGGACAGACACCGTGTAGAGCGGCTGGGAGTACAGAGCAAGCATTCGGAGGATGTTTCTGGTATGCGCACCCCAGAACATGTGTGCACGCTCTACCCACACCTGCCCATTTGCTTTTCTATAGAGTCTGTTATCTTTGGCAGCCTGTTGAAGTAATTGCCATTCTGCTGAGCTACATGCTCATTCACCTGCATCAGAAATTTGAGTGTGCTAATCATCACTATCCTGTGATGTGAGTAGCTATATTAAATGTTCATTTTGTCTGCAGGTGTTTCGCTACTCTACCATATGAACAACCAGTTTAGAGCTTCTTTTGTTTTGGCCTCCCCCCTCCGTATTTATTTTGAAAGCACAAGTAATGTATGTGATTTTTTTTCCCCAGGACAATGGGAAATGAAATTGAAGAATATGAAAGTGACTCTGCTGGCTTTTAAGATCAGCACAGCATGGAACCGCACATGATAAGCACTAGGGCCACAGCTCTGCAAAGCACTGGAGCATGTATTTCTAAATACTTTGACTATTTTCTCTTYGTAGCTGGATAAGATTTTTGACAGGAAGTCAAATGAAGCCACTCCTGGCAGTGTAGATTGCAKCTTTTCAAAGAGACTCAGCAGTTTTAATCACTTGCTTAATTATCCACGTGTGCTTAAGTACTTTGTCAGATTATGGCCTCAGCACTTAGCACTTTGCAGGATTGTGCCTTAAAGCTGTTACAAACACTTTCATCCAGGGGAAGCAGCTATTACTGTATGAATTATTCTATATTCTTATCCCAGTACCACGCACGTCTCCAAACCATTTGGAAAGAAAAACATGCACAATCTTGTGATAAATATCTGTACAACATTTATAATGACTTCAAGTCTTTGTTCTGCAGAGCTGTGGATGACGTGAAGTGATCTAGGTACCTAATTCCCATGGAAGTTATTGGAAAGTAGGAGGATGAATATTTTTAAAAATCTGGGGTCATTTCTTCATGACTCTGCAGGATGATGGTATAAAGGTGGTTGTTACTAGAGGGAGGATAAAGGAGAGGATCAGAAGGGAAAGTGCTGGTTCACTGGACTCACCAATGTTGTCGTAGGGGAGTACAATTGTGTTAGAATCAGTCCACACCTTGGTGTAAACAAAGAGGCAAAGTGGCATCATCCCCATTGCAAACAGTGTGGAGCAAGTTGTCATGCTGATGCTGCGAAGAAATTGGTTAGTGACAGTTCATCTCATGCCAAGCTACAGTCTCTCTCATTTTCTTATTACGATTTAACAGCTTATGAAAGGGTGGGCAAGAAATGCTGCTGGCTACAGTCAATTTACCCTGTATATCAGGTTAGAAAAAAGCTAAATGGAAGGAATGACTTCTGCTGAAAAGAAAAGGAACGTAAAATATCAATGTGTTCTGCAGCTACAGAACAGTAACTTTCAGTGCAAATGAGGCAGTCAGAGAGGCGGCCGTCAGGAAGGTCTGTTGGCAAGTCTGTCTGCGTGCTGCCTGTCCGGCTGCCTTCTGAGAGGGTAGCAAGCTGGACAAGGTCAGATGGACATCAAATGGAGCTTTCCATTATACCAGCAGTTCTGAAGTGTTAGAAYACCACTCCAAAGTCAACCGCATAAAACAAAAATATTTCATTGTCTAGGATGTGTGATGTAATAAAATTCCCTTTTCTGGCTTGTTTTGCTCTAGGCCAAAGAGTAGGTGCTGAGAATTACTCAGTGAAGCTGAGCATAAGTATTGTTGCTTCCTTGGTTTTTGCAAAGGCATTTCTGTCAAAATATAAAGTCTTGAAACCATCAGACCTGATACACCTTGTACTAAAAGATGCATTCTGCTACAGGAATGAAGAAGGAGGAAAAGGCAAGACAGCTAAAATACGGAGGAAATGCTCAGAGTCTGAGTAGAATAGATAAAATTATGCCTACAAATCACACTCTTCTGACATAAAAGTAATGAGAGAGGGTTCTAGTTAAGGGACTTTGGAAACTTCTGTATGAGCCTCACTTCTGATTTCTCTTTTGTGTCGCTTGCCCTCAGAAAAGGGACTACTGACCCCGTCCCACAAACTGGGCAGATCCAGAGAAATCTAGAACAATTAATACAAAAACCACAGGAATAGCTGCATTAATTTTGGTTCCTGTCACTCTCTGCTTCAGAGTCATTGAACAGAACTTTGTAGGAGCCTCTGGCAAGAGAGTTCCTACACACAGAGAAAAAGTAGCCACGGGCTACAATTAAGGTCAGGTGAAGCCCCAAAAGGATAAAAGAGCTTATTTTTCCTACCTCCATATTTCCTACATCTTCTTACTGTCCCTGTATCTACATCCTGCTCCAAAGTCTGCACGTTCTCTAACCCCAGTCCCTGTGCTTGCAGAAGCTCCTGGGGGAGCTGTGGAGGAGAGGAGATGGAGCTTCAGAAGCAGTTGTTCTTGCGAAATATCAAGAGATGTCAAAAACAGATGTCCCTATGGGAAGCTTTAGAGGACATCATCTGGGTCTGAGTTACTAACAAAGGTGTAAAACCTCATACTTCACCTCCCTGTGATTATAKGAGCAGTAGAAAATTAATTCCTGCTCTAACTTGTGGTCTATGTGCACCGGGAGGTTTTGAAGCAGGACTATAGACAATGGTGATGGGTTGTTATGTATAAACATAAAAAATTATCAGTTAAAAACAAAACCTTGTCTGATATGATGGGCAGGCTTTCTATAATACTGTGCTGGCTCCGGAAACCAGCCAAGCTACTTATACTGTTTTTCTTCTAACAAGAACTGAAGATGCTTGCATTGCCGTCTCTGCTGTACCTCTCATATCCTCTGGTCYCTGTATTATTGTCACAAAGGTACTGACCAAAAGCCTTTGACTTCTTAAGGTAAAGGTCTTGACCTGAAGAATAACCTTTTATAGGCATTTTCAATTTACTTCACCCTCTGCCATCATCATGGGATATAAACCCTACTCATATTTATAGCAWCATCAATTCAGATTTTTACCATTGATTTCAGTGGCACAACTCTGAACATACGGAGCTGAGAAAGCATAGTTTAGCTCAGTGTATTCTTCCAAGGAAAGATTAGGACAGAATTTCAGACTTGTGCTAGATATCTTTCCATCTGTGGTTTCTTAGAGCTGTATTTATCGAAATTAAGTGTCTTACAGTTCCTAATATCATAGGTCTTTCCTCCACAGTGWGGAAGTTGGTGATTAGGAGAGCTGACCTCATATATAATTCGAAAGCAGGTATTACA
The DNA here is from genome assembly GCA_035582835.1 of Phoebastria nigripes. Taxonomy (NCBI): domain Eukaryota; kingdom Metazoa; phylum Chordata; class Aves; order Procellariiformes; family Diomedeidae; genus Phoebastria; species Phoebastria nigripes. The sequence goes on from JAYKAV010002353.1 coordinate 525,658, forward strand.
TTAACACCTGTATGTGACAGAAAAGTTCACTCTTTTCAAAGGATGGAAAAAATGTCTTATTAAAGCTACAAATATTAACATTCTTAGTCTATTCGCCCTAGCTCCACATCTTTCTTTCTTCTATTATTTTTTCCGTTTCTAGTTCAGACTGGCATATGATAAATTGGATGAATGCTCCAATTTATGATACTCTGTGGGAAACAGAGAAATGATCTTGTTTATTTTAGAGCTAAGTAATCAGGATATAAAAATAAAAAGATGGCTCATTTTTAAAGGCTGTTAGAGTTAATGAACCCCCCATGGAATTTGCATCAAGAGTAGGGTTCACTTCTACTGCGTGTTTGCCATCCTAGACCATGCCAGGTGCCTTACATATCTGCTTCTGAGTTCAGAGCACCCTGTCACCGAGACCGTCACACTTAGCCACAAAGGAGTTTTTTCATTACACCCTATATGCAGGGCTGCCTTAGTCAATGGCTTGTAGCCTGTAAAACTTTCCCTCAGTTTGAAGACTTTGCAGAAGGTGCCAGGAGCAGATAGAATTACYGCAAGTGATTTTCATTTGTATTAGTTCCCAAAGAGAAAATCTATGCCTGTCTATTCATTGTATAGAACACAAAAAGAGGGAAAATATTTTTCCACAGGTGGTCTTTTTCAAGAAACATTATGTCAAGAACTATTGCATAGCCACTATTTTGTACATAGGATTCACGTCCTAAAATCCTTTGTTGTTTACTTTTTTTTACTGCCCAAGATCTTGCAAGAAACAAAACCACAAAAGTAGTTCTAACTTGGACAAAGATTTCATAATCCTTAGTATTTTAGAGGTCTTCATCAACACTGTTTTCTGCAGCATCTGAAGATTTACAATAAAGACATTTTCTAATATACACAATTCTGTTGTGCTATTTTCCTCCTGAATTCTCAATGAACAAAGGATATTTGCTATTCTGCTTATATTTACTACTATTACAGTAACTAAACGTCTTTACAGGAAGGAAGTTCCACCATGCATGGGCCAGGAAGGTAAGAAAAAAATCAGATAGTCCTTTTCAATACAAAGTTTACACTGTAAAAAGCCACATGAACTACTTAGAGAATGGCTGCTCTTACCTCAGGTCCATGTCTCCATCCACCCAGTAGGCGATGACATTGGAGGCTGTGCCCCCTGGACAGCATCCCATGATCAACACCACAACAGCTTGAACAGGAAGCACGTTAAAGACCAGGGACAGCAAGAAGGCTGTGAGAGGCATAATTCCAAACTGGCAAAGGAAACCCACAAAAATACCCCAGGGTCTTTTTATGTGGTCCCAGAATTTCCTAAGTTCCACATTGCAACCCATGGAGAACATCACTAAAGCCAGCATGATTGTTAGAACAGTACTTAAAATTATGCTCAAAGTTTCRTTAAAATTATCTTCCGGTAACACACAAGAGGTGCCATTGCAAATAGTAGCATTTGCTGGACAAGCTGTGGAGTTTTCTGCCAAAGACCTAGTGTTAAATTGCTGGGAAAGAAGGTACGTCTGCATTTTGAAATACAGAACCACTCAGTACATCCGAGGAAAACTTTCAAGCCTGTGTAAATGCTTGTTTGTCAGTGACTCCTTTTAAATGATCCAGGAAGCAATAAAGTGCAATAAATACTCGAACACTCTTACTATTCTTGAAGGGTTTGGCACAACGCTGATTCATATAGTTATAAAAGTTGCACTTGCTTGGTACGGTGACGATTAATCATTTATTCATATGCTAATGAGGAATCCCACATCAAGAGAATAGCTGTGTTAATATTTAAGGGTGTAAAGGAGGCTTGTGGTGTAGCTGAGCACACAAAATGAGAATCACAGGATGAAGAGAAAGTTTAGACTTCATTCTTTGAATTTCTTGCATGCCTTTGGGAGAGCCACTCATGCATGCACTGTCACTGGCATTACAGAGGTTTGTGGGGTGAGCAACTGAGACACAAGAAACCATGAGTAGAGGTCCTGAGCTAGGATTTGAAGCTGCAGCTCTTGCTAAGTGATGCAGCATTCACCATGATACCTGGGCTCATCTGAATGTGGTGGGATCCTCATTTGGTCGTATTTCTAGTATAACAGAAGTTATGACTGGTGTACAGTGATAACTCTACCACAGGACTGCATGCATGTTTGTGTCACTTATGACTCCTAAATGCAACTTTTAGGTGATCTTTCTGATTCCTTCTCAGCTTCCACATAATCCTGAAGATGGTGAAGATCCCTGGCTGCAAAGTTTCCCGTGATGCAGTCTGCTAAAGCATCGCCTGTATTTTTGGCTTTGGCATGTGGAGAACTGCCGCTGCCCCGACATCTCCGCACCCCTCCAGCCGGGGCACTGGGTGACCACCCGGTGGCTGCTCTTCCCTGCTTGTGTCTCACATTGCTCCCGGCCACRTCCACGTCCACCTCCACCTCCACACTGAGCTCATCAGCTGGGAAAGAGAGGAGAGGGGAAGGGAGGGAGGGGGGCAAGGAGCCATGGGCTATGCTTATTTGGGTGGTGTGGAGATTTACGGTCCTCCTGGCACCTTCTGCCAGGCGCAGCTGGCGCAGTCACACTTCGCTCCAGCTTGGGCTGGAAACGGCAGGTGGTGAGAGGAGGAGTGTGGGGTGGTGAGGGCGGAGGAGGAAGGAGATGCGTTTTCTGAGCCAAACGTGGGGAGTGGGGAGCAGGGCAGTGGGGCTGGCATGCCGCTGCGGAGCCATGCTACCCAGCCAAAGCTGACCGCGTCCCTTTCAGTGTGGCAACAGGTTCAGCATCCACATCGGGAGCGAGGGTGCAGGACRCCTTTTTTGCCTGGTGTGGCACAAAGGTTAGGAGACAGGTTTCTTGTGCCTGGCTTTGGTGTGGCTCGTTGTTCTCCGTCATCCCCATGGCTCAAAAGGGATGAGAGGCTGAGGCAGGGCAGCTTCCCTGGGATCCCTTTCAGGTCTTACAGCTCTAGGATGGGCACTGAGCATGCTGTACAGCGTGGCTAACACCTTGTTTGTTCGTGGGACCAGAGGAACTTCGCGGCATCCTCAGTGTATTTGCCTCCTGCTGCATGTCCCTGTTCTCCCTTCACTGCCTTGATTCATGTCCTTCTTTCATGTGTGCTTTCCTGTGGAAAAACATCATATATCAGTCAGTGCTTAGATATCTTTACTGTGCTTATTGCCCTACTAGGTGGATGCAGTGCAAATATTCATGCGTTTGATATCAAAATAACTTTGTGCCACTGATATTCTGTAAGAGAAAAAGAAGGCACAAGAGCAGCCAGATGAGTTCTTCAAGCCAAAGCAACAGCAGCAACAGCAACAACAACAAAACACTAGAAAGGTGGGATAATTTTGACTATACAACATACCTGAATATCAGTCTCAAGTTTTCAAAAGCCTACCAAAGTCATTGGGTTTTTTGGTTGGTCAAAGGTTTACCCCTCAGGCTTCCTCCAAAACTGGGAATGTTTTCAAGGGAAGAATTTTGATGCTTCTTTACCTGTACCCAAGCTTTGGGGCAGAAGTATCTTCAAGTGCAGATCTTAGACTAAAATCAAGTCCGAAATGTAAAGTGCAACTGATGCCCCCCAAACATCTGTAATTTTCAATACAGAACTATTTTTTACTAGGGTAACATTTTAAGCCATAATTATCTTCAGCAAGCAAGAGTCCCACTGAAAGCCTCAGCATTTTGTGCCTAACCTCAGTGTGCAAAATGATAGGTGTTGCTTTTTTTTTTTTTTTTTATTTTAAACTGTGAACCATTGAGGGGGAGCTGACTGCATTAGAAAGGATTTCCCAGCATGCTCAGATGGCGCCTGTTCCTTTACAAGCGGGTCCACTAAATGGCTGTATCTCCTAAGTCACTGTTGGGTGCATGATGGGATAATGTCAGAGTAGCTTTATCCTCCCAGGCAGCTGGCAACTCCTACCCTGTGATTAGTGCCACATCTGTGTGACTGTGATATGTCTAATAGAACAACAAGCAAGGTAATAAGGAGTAGATGAAAGGAACAGAAGGCTACAAGATCTCTGTTTGGCAGAGTACTTATTCTTCTTATTACTCTTGCCTTCAAACAGAATGTTTTAGGAGCTTTTATTTTTCAATCCAAGTCTTTTAAGGGGCTAGTTAGATTTTAAAAGCATGCCTGTATTAACATTTTCTATAAAACCTATATCAGAGTCTGGATTTGCACTTGAACTTGCTTCTTGTTGAAACTAAAATTTTTGACTAGAGCATCTTGAAATCTCCAACAAGCCTCTGGGCCAGGGGTAACTTTCGTAGGCCTGTAAATATCTGTGATGCTGTGGGAACCCAGGGTGAGTGGTTTGGGAGAGGAGGTGAGGGATCTCCAACTCACAGCGRCTATTTCTCAGGCAGAGCCTCATGCAGGGTCTTGCTTTTGCCTCCTCCCTCCCCCTGCCGAGCGCGTGTCTGAGCTGTGAAGGGCTGCTCGATGCCGTCCCCCAGAAACAGCACAGAGGAAGCGTTCTCTGCTGTTAGTCTCCAGCCTCTGCTGAGAGATGAGAGCATCCAGCTCTCATTTTGGAGTTTGACTTCTGGAAATGGAGTGGAGGGGGAGACCTTCCTGCTCAGGCTTTGGGCTTGACTAAGGACAAGCGGGACATCAGCTACTCACCTGCGTGACCTTGTGGGTCAGCAGGTTGTGTAAACTTAATCTGTACTGACTGCTAGGTTTGCCTTCATTTTTTCTCCTCTATTGTAAAAGGGATGGTTCCGAGTCATTAGTTCATCAGCTAACTGTATAAAACCTTAGGTCACAAAAAATCCTTTCTGGAAACAGAACTGAGCCCTTCTGAATTCAACTTATTATTAGGCTGACAATGCCACAATTTAGCACCGATACTAATATCTATTTCAAGAAATCCTCATGTGTTGTTAGGGAACTAAAACCATATCCAAGACATTGAAATATTTACAGGCACAGTTAAAAACTTGGTATGTTGCAGGAGGTACAGTATTATCAAGTAGGCAGGCGGCTCTCTCAGGAGTGCTGGATTTCAAACATTCCTCTAGTCTGTTTTCCTTTTTACGGTGTGCTTCTGGGATTTAATCTACATGCAGGCTAGKGGGAGAAAATAGATCAACAACCCCAAATTTGGCTGCTCTCTGTAAGTTTCCCTGACATCAGCAGGGAAAGCAGCATTTCAGAGTCGGTTGTCAGAGGTACTGAGCTGTACAGCTTCTGTTTTATTGCCCGTTTTCCACCCGAGTTATGGTGCTTAACTAGTGATGGACTATGTACTGCTCTGTGAACCCAACTGGCCTCTTTTGCCTATTCCTGTTGCGTGTGTTTCAGTGTGATTTTAAGCATTTGTCACTGACGTTCAGAGAAGAAAGCGGCAGTGAGCCTGGTGGCATTGTGCTGATGATTAACATCCCCGGTCTGATTCTGGACACTGTCTGTCAGCATACCTCAAAAATGAAAACAATCAATACTTAAATAGAGAAATACCAGCCTGACTGTATGTTTGCATCCCAAAACTACCAAATTGCTGTATTCTGAACTGTCGTCTTGAATTTTTGTGGTGATGAGGTTGCCAGCTTGTGCAAGTGAGTTTAGCGTCACTTCAGCAAACAAATCCAGGCAGATGAAACCTGCAAGGATCTGTCCCTGTGCCGACAATTAGATAATTGATTTATCCATTAACTCGAGCAGTTATAAAACATGAATAGCAGTAAACGCATCCGGAACCCTACACTGGGAGAGACAATTTAACAGTTCGTCTTTTATGGCTGTCTGGTGCTTATTTCTGTGATGTTTCTCTTAATGAGACTTATGAATCTTCCCTGTCTGCTTAATTCAGACTCTGAGATGCTTCTTAGTATATTTATGTCTTGGTTAGAAGAATCTTTTCTTTCAGATAATTGATTTCCTAAAGGCAGTTATCTGCTTTTTACCACCGTCTTTAAAAGAGAGACAGCAGTTACACCTAGTGTTGGTGACCTTGTTCATAACTTTAAACTTTAGTATAACTATAGATGGAAGACTTTTTTGTTTGTTTGTTTGGAAAAAGTTGTACTACATGATTGGAAGTTTATAGAGGGCATTAAGAAAAGAAAATCTCCATGGAATAGCAGGAGAGACACTTATGACATTAAAATACATCTAGCTCAGGATAGCTTCCTAAGGAATACCGAAAAGGCAGCTGTAAAGCTGACTTACTGGATCTTTTTTACATTTCACTGTCTGGTGCATACATCTACATTCTGCCTGTTAGACTCTTGAGCTGAGTTTCAAATGAAACATCGAGGGCACGGGTGCTCTTGCATTTGGCTGTTGATGAACTCAKCTGGGAAAACAACCTGATGTGTTACGTACTTGGATTACAGGCAAATTTAGCTTGCTGGTGTACTAGCCCTAAGACATGTACCTTACACCCATGGCTGAACTCCTGCACACATTAAGTAGTTGGTTTGAGGGATACGGTTCTGCTATGAATTGTCAGAACTCTAAATATTGTGTGTGCAAGGAGAAATACACAGTGCATTTCTATTTTCTGATACATTTCAGCCTTGCCTATCTAAATCATGACAGAAAGTCTAATCTTTCAGTGTCACGCTTAGGTGCCCGTGGTTAGGCAGGATGAATCCAAGCCTCAGCAGCCCGTTCTCGCGACTTGTTCGTCTCCTGCTTCCACTAGCAGGAATTAAGCATATGGAACAGACTAGTAAAATTGCCTACTTAGGTCTAGGGATACTTAGGATAGGTTCAGGGTGTTCCCTCTTGAGACCAATTATTCAGTGATAAAATAAATTAAATGATATCTAGACATAAATATGCATGCATTTTCAACAGAACAGAACATCTCATCCCAAAAGTGCATAGTTACTATGCAACTGCAGGTAAGAGCATGCAAAAGCCTTAGACTTTAAAGAACTGTGCTCTTTTTTGATATGTGTATGAGGGGAAATCTGCACTTCCATGCTGTTCAGCAAGGACTGTCTGCTATGAGACAAATAATGAAAATCCGCCAAAAGTGTAAGCCAGCCTCTTGGCTGCCAAACTGTAAGGGTGACCTCTGACATCGATTAAAAAGCTGAAAGATAGATAATTTCATACTAAATCAAAGAAATGAGTCATGCTAGCACCTATAAAAGTGTAAGTTTTTGAATGATTCTATTGGTTTGGAACCCCTTAATAAAAGCATGTTTTTCATGTTCCTCAGCAAGGATTGACTTCGGACTTGGAGGGCTAATACACTACGCAAATATTTCAGTGCCTTTACCTGTCCTTTCAAAGTTGTAATTTTAATTAGTAGTAAGGCTTAATGTGGAATAAGTGGCCCAAAAAATTAGATGTTTAAATTCTAGATCGAAGGTCTGATTGATTTTAAAGTCTGCAAGGTTGAAGAATAATGAAGTTGTTATAGGAATTTTTATTCTCTCGGGACCAAAATTGACTCTTCTAATTTCCATCAGAAGGAGAAATGACTTATGCTGTTTCTTGTTTGGTGTTGTGTTGGTTTATGACATTTATCTTCTGGCAAGTAGCAGGAAAGCGGTGTTTTTGCCTGCATTTCCGATGCCCTTTCCCACCATCGTCTAAGCCTGGAACCCGGCTGCACCTTTTAAAGTTTTTATTTTGATAATTGGTAAATGAATTTGATAATTTGTTAGAATAAAACTGATAGTAAGTGAATAATGCCCACGCATTCATTTACTTGTCAGTGGAAGGGACGTAGCTTATCAAGGAACTAGGTCAGCATGGCAGCAGCAGATCAGTAGATCAAAGCATCTGGTGCTGAGGACTTCAAAATTTCCCGACATGTAATTTGGGTATTTTACTTCAGAATAGTTTAGTCTGGTCCCCGATCTAGGTGTCCCTATCATGTGTGCCTTGAAGCTGTCTGAACAGCGATGGGTTTGGATCCGTATGTCCCTATTAAATATTGGAGCACATCTGCAAATGTGCAGTGGGCTTTCTGGCTCAGTTATACCCTGTTAAAGGAAACCAGTTTGCACACACCAAAACTGCCCTGCAAAATCAATATTCTCACGTCCTGCAGATTTATAGAAAGTTCTGGGTCAGGTAGAAATAAATTTTTCTGGTAAATGTAAAAGAATAGTCTCTTCATTAAAACTGTTTTGGATCCACCTGAGGTAAAAGGTGGTAAGATTTAACTAGATTCTAGAGCTTTTTGATTGCACATGACGAGGTGTGAGGGAGGGGAATCAGATAATGGCAGTTGTTACAAACTTAAGATCCCACTTGTGCTAGATGCTGTGCAGGGCCATAGTAAGTACCACTTCCCACCACTTCTGCTTTTTCTTCTAATATTTCTCATCTTCCTTCAACATGGAAAACACCAACAATACAGGCACAGAAATGAAGAAAAATCAAAATGCAAAAGTGTATCCATTGCATATATAAATGACATATAACAAAACACCTGTTCTGAAAAGCCAGTCTAAAACTGTTACCCTCTTCTCCTCAGGGAAAAATTTTATCTGCATGTCCATCTTCTTAACTGAATTTTAATTTGTCTAGAACACCCATCTTCATTACAGTGGGTGATACTGGCTGGGACTGCATAAGGTTTCTAGGCCTTTAAAACTTTCAGCTCTTGAGAAGACCAATTTCAGCGACTTGCTTGGCTGTTTGTTTTCAGAATACCTTTTATTACCAGGAGACACTGTTTAAGAGTTCTTTAAGATTTGACTTAATATCTACAAGGTCAAATATGATTGTAAAACCTTCAAGAATGCTACATAGATGCAACTTTATCTGGGAGCTGCTGGACTCTCAGCACTTGGGAAATTTGAGCCACCTACCTGGATATTGGAAATTTAGTTTAGCAATGCACTTTTGGAAATTCAGACAGGTGGCTCTTTGGTTGTGGGAGTTGAAAGTATGGAGGATGTGGTGCCCTTGGTCTGGTGTATCTTAGTGCTGACGCAGTTGATAGGACTGTACAGCCTCCGTGTGAGTGTCTGTGTCGTGGGCTTGTGGAAATGTGASCATAATTCTTGATTGGTGTTTGGAGCTATATAAATAGAATACATGGCAGGAATGAAGTTTTATTATTTAATAGAGCCTGAGTAACATTTTGGGCCTTCAGTTAGCCGTTTGGGTTCCTATTTGGGTGCACAGTGCTGAAGATGCAAAAGCTTAACAACACTGAACCTGTAGGCTTTGGGACCTATGAGAATCCATGCTTAGATGYTTGGTGTCTTCATGCAACACCCATCAAAATGGGTGATCCCACAAAAGCAGTACAGCAGGGTGGGAGTCATGCACAGCAATCAGTCGAAAATGCCGGGGGATAGCTCTGTGACCTGCACCCCCTCCCCTTCTGCACTGCCTCCTAAAATACAAGAACTGGAGTAGGACCTGCGGCCCAGGTCTCTTTTCCCACAAGCCCTGTTTGCTCATCCCCCCTCTCTGTCCTAGTGAATATTTGATTATACTGCACCATTCCTGCCGGCGGGCTGAGGGAGCGCTGGCCTGGAGCCGCCCGCCGGCTGTGCCCAGAGCACTTTGCAGATGGCTTGCCTGGGATCTCGCTGATGCAAGCTCAGGTCCCTCTGGGCAGAGACGGCAATTTTAATTCTGCTCCCCCTTCAGCTCACGTGAGTTTTTTAACCAGTGGGCCTTGGGGTAGAAAAAAGAGCAGAGATGCCAGACATACCTTCTGCATGTTAGTGCACCTTGCCTCTGCTTTACGCCTGTTGGCGATGTCAGTGGAGCTGGGGCAGAGTCAGGGGAATGACAGCTCGGTGAAAGCCTGAGGATCTCACCTGGAGTCAGACTCCTGCAGTGGCAGGCTGTTAGTACAGTACCCGCAGCTCTTCTTGAAGCATGCATGCTTGCTAGTGTGGATATCTGTTTTGAAAATGCTTATCAAAATTATTTCCATCGGTTCTGTTTTGAAATTAATTCCATGAAAATATAAACTGTGTCTTATTGCTTTCATTTCTGACAAAGCTGAATGCCTCCCTTTTGAAGTGTAATGAATCAAAAAGGTGGATTCATTCCATCCTTATAAGAAAAGGAATTTCTATATGAATATGTAAAAATAAACATATATAAACCACTACCTATATACATTTATATATAAATGATATGCAACATGAATAATGATTAAATATGGGTGGGGAGGCTTTTTTTTTTTTTTTGAGAGAACACCTGTGCTTTCTGAGAATTTCCATGTGGCTGAAGTGACTCTTCTAAAAACTTTCCTAGCCTCCTTCAGTAAATGACAACATGCTTAAGAAATTACTTTTTTTTTTTTCTGGTGCTGAAATAAGTATAGGCAGTATTAGATTTCTGTACATTGAGGTCTTCTGTAGATATTTCAGTGACATCTATTTTCTCCTCATGAGGATTTTGTCATCAGTCAAAAACCTGGTGACCTGTTGTCAAGTGGCATTAATTAGGAAAAAAACCCATGTCATTTTGAATGCATTTATCAGAAATGGGGACATGTAATCTCTAAACCATGTTTTTTGTGCTCCTAATGATTCTTGTGTGATTTGATGTGGTTTATCTATCCTTTTGCCCTCTATGTCTCAGTTTGCAAATCTAAATATATGATTATTTACATACACAGTATTCCAGTTCAAAATGTTTGAAACATGTTTGAATGCTTTTAAAAGCTTCAGGTATTAACTGGAGGAACTTGCTTTCTTTGTCTTCTGATTCCTGGACACTTACACCATGCTTTAGTTCTGTTTTTGAACTCTCCTTCATGAAGTCTGGAAATGATCTTAAAACGAGAATTAGGATGCTCATGCATGGAAAAAAACATCACTGTGGGACTTCAATGAAATTCCTAAGTTGGTGACAGAAACCAATTATCTATTCGCAGTATTATCTGTAAAAACCTTTCAAATGAGTTTTAAATAAAAGTACATGAGCACAAAATACTAATGTAGATGTGGCTTTTGCAAGAGTCAGGAATATAAAATTGATGAGTGGGACTCATAAAAAAATGGGACAGCACCATACTAACCAATGTATTAAAGTTTAAAAATTTTATTAACCCTCTTTTAAAGCAGTTCGTGTACTTTATGTCAAATAACAAAGTTATGGTCCAAAAATTTTTCAGCTACATCTCTAAATATGTGGGTTTAACTTTCCCCTCCTTTTTTTTAACCAATGTGACCTGGAGGTATCTTGCAGTGGAAATAAAAATATTGAAAAGGGAAGACTTAAGAGTACAAGGTAGATCCTTGGAGACTGAAGTAATACCATTAATGGACAGGCTGAAATAAAAAAGCAGCTCCAATTTAGACACRCAGCCTGGTGAAGTCCATTTACATTATAAAATATTTGTCAGAAGTACATATTTTTTTAAATAGGAAAAAAAAAAACACTGGAAATGAAAGCAAAAAGTCTAAATTTTTTAGGTCACCCAAGAATATGGTTAGGAAAAAAAAAAGGAATAACTCAGGTTTAGTGCCAGCATCTGAACTAACTCCTTTTACTTTTCCTCTCTGCAGAAAAGCTGCTATTCCTGTAGCTTTTATGTGGCGGAACAGTCCTGTCAGGTGGCCAGTTTATTAATGTCATGTGTGTATGTTCCCTGGGGGAGATGTCCTGCCCTGGTCCCTCTGCGGGGACAGATGCTCGAGGCCAGGCACCGGTGACACATTTTGAGGGCATTGCAGGCTGCAGTGGTGATGGGAACCAGACTGCACTCTGAGTGGGACAGTAATGAGAAGATCACCAAAGCAACGCACAGGTCTCGCAGCTCAAAGCTTTTCTCTGGCATAGGCTGACTTTCCGCCTGTACTTTTCGTTAGCTACTCATTGACCTTGAGATTTGATATACACTAAGCATGTGGGGGAGGTAGACCTTTATCTCTTTAACCTGCCTTATGTTATGCATTTCCTTTGGTACCTAACTCCTCGTTCTCTGATCACTAGCAAGAACRAAGAAAACCCCTTGTTAGCTTTGTAGATTCCTAGAACCAAGTTTTTAAAAGCAGTCTCTGAAGTAGGAGATAGATAAATTCATGTTTATACGTACAGTACAAATAGTACCACGGGAAAAAAGGAGCCTTRTGAGCTGGAATTTTCAGTGCTAAGATGTGAATGCAATTAGGCTTTAGATACACCTGTGCTTGCCAAACCTTGTATATCCTGATAATGTAAACAACAGGAGCTGAGAACTTCAGGGGAAAAATATTTCTGTGTGAATGATATCACSTATATTCAGCTAAACCTGGGCAAGGGAGACACCATGACATGCCAGATAACAGACTTGCTAGCAATAGCATTACGTGGAAATCGGGAAATATTTATTCACCTGAAAGATAAAATGCTTTCTTTCTAATAAGGAAGCCTCCTTTCTTCATGTCCTAAAGGTCATCAGTGGGTCTTAAGCAATATTAATTTTCTCCTGATTCTGTGACTGAGTAGTCTGAAGGTCTCCTTTTGTTTTCAGAGCTGCTTGCACTTGTGTTATCAGCACTGAACACACCTGAGCAAATGGGGCTTGGTGAGATGTTTGATAGGCAGAACTTTTCAGGAATCCAATGGTCCTACTGTTGCCCTCTGTGTTCGCCCTTGGTGGGACAATAGTGACAAAGACAGACAGACAATGATTAATGACTCATCCCCCGAGCCCTTTCTCTCTCTGAAGTCCCCTGTTGTCTCTGGCCCAGGATATTTTTGCACAGTGGAGAGAGGAGGGGCGAGACATGAAGAGATGGCTTCACATCTGAGCAAGACATTTTCCCTTTCTGATCCCCAGAAATGGAACCCCTCTGAGTAGCTGCAGCTCCACACGTGGTTAGCTGGACTCCCAAGAACCACTGCAGGAACTGGGAGCTCTCTGAGCTACGGGTTGTCTCTTCTCCTCTACGGGCTTTCCAGTTCATTACTGGAAACTACATAAGGAGGAGAATTTAACCCTTTGGTTTTGCCAGTTTGATGACAAAGCTGGCAAGTCATCTTGTCCTTTTCTTTTTTTTTACTCTTTTTGCACAACAGGAGGACCTCTGGCATTGGCAACAACGTGCTGTAAGCGCAGCGGGGAAGCTTCAGCTGGGGCTGAGGGCTAGGAGTGAAAACATGTTGGTGAAATTCAACTGATCAGGGGAAGGTAATTGTGGAGGGGTTTTCTGGAAAGACGTGGAAGCTTTCCTTCTCGGGCTTGAGGAGGAGCATAAACAGTGAGCAAGATAATATATTGATAATCCAAGGATTTTCTTTTTAAAATATTTTTTACTCTATATAAGTGTAAGTAACAGCAGATTTTTATTTTTAATCAAAAATCTGATTCAGTTAGCTATTTCTTCTGTTTTGAGACTGCCTTTTCCATCCCAGACACTTAAGTATGAACAGCCAGTTCATACGGCATTCATCGATTCTTCAGCAGTTAAATTGAAATGGGTATGTCTCTTCATGCTGTCATTATTCAGCAATATGTCACCATGGAGAGTCATTTTTACCTCAGGTGAAAGAATGGAATATACTGAAAAGCCATCTATTAGCCTGTCACCATCCATAACTTTTGATGCTTATTGCTTACTCATATGCTTTATTCAGACCCATGAAACATATGTGTTTTTCTGATTTCTGCTGTAACATTAGTTCTTTTAACGAAGTTCAGACCTGCAGCTCTATTGCTTTTTCAAAATTTTTAATACACTTTCAGAACCCTGGTGGCCTCATGCCTTCAACCTAGCCTGATTAGCATACAAGAAATTAAAGAAATAGACTTTAAATTCCTCAGAAAGTTACATCGAGCATATGGAAGACCAATAACTGCGGAGAGCTGTTAATGATCCACTACTCCGTTCAGCTCAAATCACGGGTATGCTCAGACTTTCCCTGTGTGGGAAACTTCTTAGACCAAAGCTGTGTAAGGAAGTGATATGGAGAGTGGAAACATTCATAAACTAGGGAAAGAAAATAAAAAGCATTTGTAATATATTGGCACAGTCAAGCTTAGGAGACACAAACTTAATCTCCTAAATTGTAGGTAAGGATAAATAAACAGCATTCCCATAGGTAATTATCAATTACCTATTTCAAAACTGGGCAATATAGAACTTAATTACTTCTAAGGCAAGGCAAACTCACTTCTTTGGCTTTTTAATATATATTTATTATTATTGGCCCCTGTAATTACTGTAAATGACACAAATGTCCTGACTAAATGATGTTTGAATTAAGCTCCATGACATGCCTGCAACAGCCCATCAAACCTAAAGGTGCAGGTGATTACCAGCAATAGTTTGACATTTGGTTTTCACATTGAACAACGTTGGACAGCAAGAAATGGTGGAAATGCAAATAGTGATCAAATAGCATGGTGACAAGAGACCCTGTTCAATCCCAAAGCTTTCTGACTGTCCCAAAAGGCTTACACCCCACGGGACTCTGCGGCCATCCAGACAAACACTTCTAGCATGAAGAAATTCCAGGTTTTAGTTTGGTAACACCAAGTCCATTGGTAAGAAGTGTGGGGGAAACATCCATAGGTATAACTTGCAGATCGTGTTACAGTCTTCAAGGTAGTGCGCATGTACTTAAAATAATATTTTGTTACATCTGTATGGTGGTTCTCCTTCTTCTGTGACTGGGATAATTAGGCTGGAAGTCTGGACCACTTGAACATATCACATGCATAACTTGTGGTAAAAGAGGTGTGACTGACAGTAAAAGTAGCCCACCAGTTTTGTTTATGATAAAATTTAGAAAGTTATCAGCAGTAGGAAGGAAGACATCAAGTAGAATGACTACATCACCAGCAAATACTTAAGCTGGAAAAGATAAACACTTGACCAGCCTCCTTTCACACTCACTTGTCATAAAAAGCTAATGGTGACATTGTCTTTGAGTTTATCTGGTTCAAAGTAGCTTCTCTGAATCTCTTTGAAGCACTTCATGAACTCTTTGGGGTCTGAGAATGGCACGTTGAAAACTACTGCTCTGTAGCAAAGTCTTCTGGGTCTCAAAGCACTTTACCTCCTGAGAGAAACACAAATTCACATTTTTGCAACCATGGATGATGAAGTTCCCCTCCCCACTCCTCAGGCATGGAGGAGTACAAAAAAGCTTTTGCGAGGGCCCACTCCGCTGAGATGCAATAAACTGTACAAATCCTCTCCTGCTTGTGAGGACAGGGAGAGCGGAATTCAGACGCTTTTCTAGGAGGCACTCAGTAGACAAACTTGGAAGATGTTACCTAAGCAGTTTAATAAACAGAACATCTTCAATCGTTTTGGCGATTTTACTGAAAACTAATAGGAAATCTGAGGCAGTAGGAGCAAATGTGTATATAGGTGTCATTGAATGTATATTTTAGTGTATCTTACTATACATTAAGTGTATATACATTATTTTTTATAATACAAATTTTGAATTTTGAAATTATTCCTTCTACAGCAATGCTTTTGTCCACCTGTGAGTCAGAGGCTCCCTGCCATCACAGACCTTGATTTGATATAGAAAATCTCGTGTGACAAAACTATGAAGATGTATGTAGCCATGAGAAATCTGGAAACAGTCTGTGGTAGTTCAAGATAAGTACTTTACGAAGAAGTAAAGTTTGTAGAGGTAGCAAATGTAACAGGAAGCTTGGCTGGGGCTTTTTTCGTCTTGGGAACTGTGGTCACCCCAGGCAGTGTGAAGGCATTGGGCTACTGGTGTCACTGAGCTGTGGAGGAGGAGGAGGAGAAAGAACAGACTAAGGAGACCTTATCTTGAGCCTGATATAGCATCTTGCCTACTGACATAGCTGAGCCAGTAGCTCTGTTGGTTATTGTGGTCTGTCGCAGTGGGTGTTCACTCTTTTTTTTTTTTCACTTTTGTCVCATTAATGTTAGTTATGAACCTAGCAGTTAGTTAGTTAAGCACCTAACAGTTATTTTTTAATCCATGTGGAGTACTGTTTTCTGTCTAGCTTCTGGTCTAGATACTTTCCCCTCCCATCTGGTAGAGCAAGAAGATTCTACCTATTCACCAGGGACTTCTAAGTTGTTGCGTCAAAATTTTAGCTCAGGAAAGGAAGAAATGAGTAAAAGTGAATGAAATTGAACAGCATTGGTCATGCTTTTTGGTTATAAAACACCCTTCTTGCCAGAAATGATGATTTTATGGAAAATTAGTGAGATCAACCTTTTAGAATCGCTCATCCCACTGCCCCACCTCGATACCCCTCCAGAGGGGTTCAGCAACAGAGAAAATGACAACTCCCACAAGCAGCAACAATAATCCCTTCATCGCCTGGGTTATACATCTTCACAGAAACTGGTTGTTGCTTGTGTCACTTCTAATACCAAATCAGCATTTCATTATGAAGGGTAAAACTGTAAGACTGTCCTAAATCCAAGTGAAAAATGGCATCACTACCTTCCCACYTTTTTCTGCATTATATTACTATATTACTCCTCCCTACAATCCTGTCCTTTTGTCTTAGCTTCTGGTGAAGTCCAAAGTGTTAGAGAAACATGCTTATTCTATGGACACTGAGATGAAATAGGGATTCCTGAAGAATGTGTTTCAGTTTAATTTCTGGCAATAGTTTCTACATATAATAATTTTGATTCCTAATGCTATGAAAAAGTTTCAGGGAAATTATTCAGTCTGCTTTTCAATTTATGAACTCCATCATTTCTGCTGCAGTATGCTAATTTTGTAAAAATTTAATTGTGGCCAAACCTGTATA
Source organism: Phoebastria nigripes (assembly GCA_035582835.1). NCBI lineage: Eukaryota > Metazoa > Chordata > Aves > Procellariiformes > Diomedeidae > Phoebastria > Phoebastria nigripes. The sequence continues at coordinate 542,310 of JAYKAV010002353.1, forward strand.
GTGACTAGACACTTGATCTTGAATTTGTTATACTGCGAATTATGTTACAGATTTTTTTATTTTTTCTGTATGATAGATCAAGAATACCTGACTCTAAAAAATATTCCATTGATATTTTCACAGTTCTTATTAGTGAAAAATTAACATGATAGTCCTACACATTTAACTTGACTCCTCTCCTTGCATAAAATGGCTGAATTTAATTTAAAGAGYTGAAGGACACATGAAAGGCAATTTAGTTTTATGGAATGTAGAAGTTTTACTTTTTTGGTTTCTATTCTATTATCCAACAATATGTTTAAAGATTGTTAAACAATTGCTAGTCATTACAAATAAAGAAACCAGCATTGCTCTTAAAGGTATCTATTATGGAACAGATAACCAGTAGGAAAAAAAAAAGGGTTTAAATTATTTGCGAGGGAAATCAAAAGCATAAAGGAACCTGGCATATAAAAATTTAGGTCTATTAATGATTCTGTTTGGCTCCATGAAGTATCATATTTTTGGTAATGATGACAAAAAGAAAAACTATTGCAAGTTTATCTCAAGTGCTCTCTGGAGTTGCTGAATTGCTTTTCCCCTCTCAAAAACATATGCCTAAGACCTTGTATCTGTATAAAAATTTGAAAAAATCAATCATGGAAACAGCATCTCATTGCAGAAAACATGATTTCAAAATCAATTTGTCATGCTCCTATATGGATTTAGTGCCTTCCTTGTTTTGACATTTCTCATTTGCTAAATGCAGGAACGCTACTGTAATTTCTCTATGTTGTGTTACAAATTAGAAGGCTGGAATGCAAAAAGTTTCGTCTTTGTTTTTGAATTTGTCCTGGACACGGAATTATTTGGTCACTTCTTTTTTTTTCCTGATACATTTCTTTTGCGATTCCTTAGAAATTATGCTGTCTGATCTGAAAATCATTTGTGAAGTCCAGTTCCCTTCACAAAAAAATCCTTGGGAATGGCTTTGACAACATGATTGGCTTTTAAGACCTGCTTGCTGAGAAGAAATATACTGATGCTCCTTCTAATGTTAAATTTCACAAAGGAGAGGATTGGATTTTGATGCAGCTGTCTGTGCAGTTACTACACTTAAAGGCATGCTGGTTTATGACCCTTTTTAAAAGTACTTATTTGGGGGAAATTGCTTTATAACACAAATGTACATAGTGAACTGGATACCAGTTGCCTTGAAGGACATATGTAACCTTGTCATATGTGTAAGTGATAGGCCAGGGGTCATCATATTCCCAGAAAGGCTCAGCTTTTATTTACCAGTCAGCACGGAGATTTACTGTAGGACTTTGAAATGGTGAAAAATACTAATGATGAATAATGTGTCTGTTTTGTACAGCTTAAGCTTTTAATATTTTTCTAACATGAGTATCTAATGCTAGAAACTGAGATGTTCAGATTTTTTTTTTCTTCAAAGGTGCGTGGACATTGTTTGTTCCAACAGCTTTTGGTATGAGTTAAAATACATATACTTCTGCCTAGAAAGTTGTTTAATGCCTGTGAACTATATTGCAATGCTTATGAATTATATTGAACTGGTTACTAACCTTCCTCCCCCTCAGCCATGAGGTGTGTCTGGCACTATTTCAAACAGTGTTACCATCTACATCACTCATCTACCATCTGGGGCCACATTCTTGGGGAGGTTTTGCTAAAGATGGTTTAGATTTGGCATGGAAGTAACCTGAATCTTTATGAAAATTTGTTCACAACTGTCTGTTTTTTTGATACAAGTTTGCATGCTGAGAAATCCTTTGTTGTTGTTRTTATTTATTGTAATTTAGAAATACCTTAGACGAACACTCTTCTTTCTAGGTACCCTGTCAGGAATTTTGCACAATCACTATGTGCTGCTAAAACTTTTAAAGTCCTCTCTCTGTGGAGCGGTGAGATAACTGGCAACCAAAAGGATCGAGAAACACCTCCACCCCCCAAGCTCTGCTTTTCCTTCCTCCCTGACTCAGTCCAGTAACACACAGGCTTTCAGGATGCCTTCCAGCTAACACAAGGGAGGGGTTCTGATGGAGCATATGCTTAGAAAATTAATAAGGATGGTTTTAGGTTTGATTTTAGGTAACTTTTGCTTAGCTGACTGGATGAATCAGCTAAATTTCTGAGTGAACTGAATCTCCAAGCAATCTGTTTTGGACTCCATCCCAGGCAGACCTATTCAGCCATCCACTTAATTGCTAGTACATCTTCATTTATGTACCTCTATTGATTTTAATCTCAGATGATTTATACAACACCATAAGCAGGTAACAAGCCAAACCAATGGCATTTCACTGGAGATGAAGATACTTATAACTATCTTAATTTGTCCCAAACCTGCTCATATATACAAAGCACCTCTTGCTGTGGTTGTGTGTTTAAAGTTTGCACTTATGGCTTCTCAGCTAAACTTTTGCTCTCTTCCCCACTACAGGTTTACAGACTGTTTTCCTGTATTTTAAAAGTAAAGTACGTTTCCATTTGACTCCAAGCTACCTCATGGACTCCTGCCAGAGTTCCCTGATATTTGTTTTTCATTCTAGCTGTTTGTTATTGATACACTTATTCCTGAATGTGTGTAGAATTCATTTGGCCTGAATTCAGATGCCAGTGTGATAAGGACCTTTACACAGTTGTGAGTGATGAGCCATCATTGGCTTAATTCATAAACACAGAGAGAAATTAAGTAGTTTCGGAGTAAGATTCATTTCAGCTCTTTAGATCTTTCCTTCAGGATGAAGTAAGTCCTAGACAATGCTTTTGCCTGGAAAAAGGTTTATTTGTTCCTGAGATCTCTCTGTAACAGAATTAAGATTAAGTATGCTCTTAGAAGGCCACAGCTGCTACTTCCTTGACTCTGCTACCTGAATGTCCTGGAGCAGGATTAGATCTCAACTCAAATGTTCCTGCATATGTCTGTAGCACTCTTCAAATAGTTATTTAAAACAGCTTTAAACTAATGTCTGCAATGGTTCTTATGCTTGAATATTAACATAACTAACACTGCAATCAAAACAAGGGAGATTAACATTGCACAGACGAGCTGTCTGTCCTATAGGTGTCTAAGCAGTCCATTAACATAATACTTTGTGTTTTGTGGCTTCATTGCAAAGTATTATGTGATCTAAAAGAAAAGTGCAAATGAGAGAAATCATCCTTGTTAAATGAATCCCATCTTATTTTAATTTTCCACTTCAAATCACAATTAATATGTATTATTCACACCTTTTCAGATGCTTTGTGCAGACTGTCCAAGGCATGGAAACAGACTATCGTTATTCATGTTTTTCAGTTGTCCTTCACTGTGGGCAATAATAGTATAACAGAAGGGACTCTCAGTTGCTGAAAGCAAAGCGACTTAGCAATTTTAGGAGACTGTTCACAGAGAGGATCTAACCATTTCTTTCTGCAGTTACCACATGTGTCATATCAGACTGCTCATCCTGGGCAGCGGGAGGAGGGAACTGTGGATTCAGGTGGGAAGCACCTCAGGAAAGGAAGGTGTCCTTCTATATCATTTAGGCTAGAGATTTGTGGCTCAGGTTCTGATGTGTTATCTGTAACTGCATTGGCTACAGTGTACCAAAATGAGGTCTGGGATGAGCTTGGGGCTAACTTGCATCCAACAAAGATCTTTGTGATAGAACTCATTTGGGATAGAGTTCATAACTTTAACTTAGCTTACTTGTGTAAAAGTTATTAGGATCTTAATTATGAGGAWATTTTTTAAATCAAGAAGTCTATGAGCTATAATTTTTTGGAGGAGAAAAGAACCAGCATCACTTTTGTCTGCAGCTGCTCTCTAGTTTTGAAGGCTGGTACATACCACAGCCCAGCACCTGGGGAATGGCAAAGCTTAAGCAAAAGAACTGATATGACTCACTTGGATAACCTCAACCTGTGGTCTCGGTCAGAGGGTTAGCTCTAGACTGAATTAATTCATGTGAAATGTATATATCTCTATGATGCATTCAGACTGTTGAAGGCCACAGAAGCTACCTGCACAGAACGAAGCTTATTCAAAGCTGAGTAGGGCAATGTTTTTCACAGAAGCACAATTATGCTATTTCTCTGATAAACTGTGGAAGAGTGCGAACAAACATTTCTCTAACAATGTTGAAGAAAGATGAGAAGCTATCCAAGAAATACTATAGGACTACTGTAAATGCTGAAAACGTTTAAAAAACAGCCTGAAAATATTAGTATCTTTTAGATCTGCTGCTTAATTATGACACTTCAGCATCGTGCATAATATCAAGTATCATATTGAATCTGTGGTGGAAGTAGAAATACGTTACAGTAAAGGTAGAAAAACAGAAGCATTAGAAAAATATAAAACATGCAAACTCTGAGTTCTTAATCTGCATAGCAAATGAATTATACAAACTGAAATTACCCCTAACTCTCTATTAGCTCAATGAAGGTCATCTTATGGAATAGCTATATTAAATTGAAAACCATTATCATAAATTTTTGTTGTCAAAATGTACATACAGTCCACTGTGGAAATCAGATAAGTTACATTAAAATGTATTGTTTAGACAATATATTATCTCCTTAGGTTTGCAAAAGTAATAGGCTGTTTTTATCTCTGACATACAAGGATCATCTTCAAGAGACATAAATGTGGCTGAAAAGTCACAGAAGAAAGGTTTTTTTAGGACATTTTTTGAAAGAATCTTTTAGAAGAAGAGGGAAGGAATCTTTTACAAGGTAAGGTTTCAAGACAAACTGGAATAAAGGTATTTCAGAAAAAGAAATGCAGATAATGATATACTCCCAGAAGATGCTGTTCTTTTGTTCACTTGTTTAACACTGCAGTGGTGCTTTTGGCTTCTCCAGTAATTTCTTGTGCTGTTCTATATACTATATATAGTTCTTGTCCTGCAATGATAAATGTCTTATTGAAAGTACTCAAAATATTTCAAGTGACAATTAATTGTAGAAGTCACCCTCACTTTCTAAAGCTCTGACTTCTAGTGCTAGAAGATGAATACAACCCGTTCTCATATCCCAGCTGAGGGCATTGTAAATRTAGCTGAAAGAATAGCACCTTCCTAATCTAAATTAGCACCTTTTAATTTAAGCACTTGTGATTTTGTGATCCTCCCTCAACTGCTTCCCAGATCTTTCCAGATCTATGTCAAAGAAGTTTTTCAATTTTCTTAACGTACCTATTGGTCTAATCTCCCTTTTATCCCCTGGAGAGAAAGAGGTTACCCAGTCCATGATATGAATCACGACATGCCTCTCTGGATTGACTGAAGAGAGTGCAGATTGCTAATCTTTGATTAGATTTCAAACTGTTTCTTTAAACAGGATAAATTTTGATCTAAGGATATACTTAACACTTTGTTGAACTGAGTTAACTGGTAGGCGTTAACACAAGTTACTCCTTCCTTGTTGATATTTTTTAAACTGTGGGATAAATTTTCAAAGAAAAAGAAAATAAAAGAAAATCAGTCTCTTCCTATCTACATGAAAATGAAATTCTGCATTGAATAAAATAGGAAAGCTATGGTTACTGTTTTCCCAAGCACTCAGTGGCTCAATGAAGCCCAACTCAATGGCTTAATGAAACCAGTAAGGCTTTATGTGAGCTCTTGAACACATAACTCATCTGATCACAGCTGAAATCCCTATACTATCAGCTTGACCTCATTGTTTTGGAATCTTTTAATTTTGCACCTAGACTATTAATCAAGGAACAATAGAGCTGATGTCTGAGTATTGTAACATTGCTATTTTTAGATCATGCCTAGCTCTGGTGTCCTCTGTGTGTGTTTGTACAGCATGTAATATAGTGAGGTCCTGGGCTGCCTTTAGGACTCAAGTGCAATGAAAATAAATACACACAGACTGGCTGTACAGCTAGTGTTAAGACTGTCTTTCTTCTACTAGTCAAAAGAAATTATCCTGAGGCTTGCAGAGAAAACCCGCTCCAACAATCTCCATCTGGGTATTTACACCACAGTCATCGCCGTGGTGGTGGAGTGCTTTAATAACAGTCATGTGCACAGTGAAAGGAGAATATACTCATTAGTGTCTAATGTATTGTTCAAGGTTATACACAGGATATAGAATTTTAATGAGAACTTAATGGGACTTCTAGTACTACTGATTAAGTGTATCTATCATTTTGAGGAAGTGGGTAAAACTGCTTAACACTGTAAAGTTAAGGAAAAATGAATGCCCAGTATGTCACTCCCTTCTGCCATTAAGCACATTCATTAGCTGTGTTCCAGCGACAAGATTCTGACCCGTTACTAGTGCAGTACTGGGAGGAACACTACCAGTGGCCTGCTGATTTAAATAGTAATTAATCACATTAACTACTATGATTGTTTTTGTTCTTTCTGTCATATATGTCTTGTAGATTAAGCTAACTGTGACAAAAGCGAGAGTCCAGTACTTTACTGTAAATTTATCATCCGTGGTGCCTTGCCGAAATCCTAGTTCCAGAGCAGGAGAGGCAGAGCCGCTGAGAAGGCAACTGGGGGAAGAAGCAATGCATCGCTGCTGTTTTAGAGGGGCTGGGGGAGGTGGTTACCCCAGGCAGGAGCTCTACATCTGTTGGAGCCTGTCAGCTACTACGTCCCAAAATGGTGATTTATTAAATCCTGATTTATTCAGTCTCTTTTTAATATCTGTTATCTTTTGGCTCGGGGGGCACCCAGGAAGGCATGACCAATTATCCCTGCTTTTACGATGGACTTTGTAAAGGTAGGAATGGTATTTTTGATCTGCTTTGTGTCAAGCAGATTTCGTCCAGTGTCTTGTCGACATTTTTCTTTGTCATGGGGCACCCTACCTCTAGTAATGAAAACAACGCTTTAATGTTTGAGAGATTGGGGTGGAAGAACTAAGTCGAGATCACGAGATATTCCAAACACAGAGAGAATTATTTCTTCTGTGTTCAATAGCAAACCAGACAATATTTGGCAGTTCCCTTTGCAAGTCAGCACATGTTAACTTCAAGTCATTTTACTRTGTTACTTTACTTTTAAGGGAGAAGTATTTCTGCATGTTTCTGAAGGCACTGAAGAGCTCGTGTTCCCCAAACTGAGGTTATTTTGGAGGCTGCAGATGTCCTTAGCATAACCTTGTAAAATCCCCAGGTATAACAAAAATGGCAAGTCTCCCTAGGGTGCTCTACATCATGCAGTTTCCCCAAGAACATTGCTACTATGCCGGCACTTGCAAAGTGCTTCCTCTGGCGGAAGATGAGCTGCTGACTTGTGCATGCCCTGCAGAAAATGTCTCCTGGAAGACACCTGACCTTGCTCTGGTCCTTTCACCCTGTGTTGAGGTTTTGACTGTAAGCATCAAATGGTCTTTTTGCTTTTGCTTCTTTTCCTAACTTGCAAGAATATGGTTTATTTTTAAGTTGAGAGGGTAATAGGTAGAGGGAAAACCCTCTAAATGTACATGCCTCACATGAATGTAGAGAAGTATTCTGACCGTAACAAATGAGGTTAATATATTTTAAACTAAATCATGGGTACAATGGCACTGTAAATGCTGTTTAAGAAGAAAAAAACAAAGAAAGAAAGGAAGGTGTAACCCAGCCTGTTCTTGCTGAAAAAGCACTTATAGAATTGCTGTTGCTCTAATCTGTGACTTCTTCATAAGTTTTACAGATTTAAGTCTGGCAAGTTTTGTTTACAGAGGAAGAGAGTACTTGAATATTGAATCTGAAAAATGTTTCATGTTTGATTGTGCTCATATGCTCATATGAATGAATATATGCTCATATATGATTTTTTTATTCCCTTACTGAAGGCAGTTACATAATTCTTCCTAGCTTAGGGCTTTTATTGGACTAAATTAGTAAACGATGTAATTTGATATAGTTGACATGGATTTGTATGAAACATGATTTGTCTACTGGAAGTTCTATGAATCATTGTGACTGTTAGATTAAGGCAGATTAATTAATCATAATCTGCATTCTTAACAGTAAATACAGAATAATAAATGATGAGCTCATTATATTACAGTATTAATATTTATTTTTTGTTGTTGTCTTGCTGATTTCACTTGACTCCAGTATTTGGTTTGGACCAGAGGCAAGCCTTCTATAAAAAGCCCTTTGAGTGATATCTTGCAGATATTTTCCCTTTTAATGACGCCGAAGCAGCACTGAACAAACATCCTTTAAGAGGTAACATTGAGACTATTTGTCCTAAAAACTGGCCTACCTTGAAAGTTTTTATAGGTTGTTAATCTTAGCTCAAGCATTTTAGGGCAATTATTTCTGTGGAGTGCGGAGCAACGTAGATAGTTATGGCTACCTAAGTGCTCTCTTCTTAAAGAGGTTGTCCAGTTACTACTAATTATCTCAAATGATAGCTATGTGAACTTACATTTTTCCTTTATATTCTGTCTTGCCTGAAAGCTGTTTTTTAAGTTTGATCAAATTCCTTCAGGCACTTTCAGGGGTGAACTTGATAAAGCAATTAAAGCCTTTCAAAATATTTATGAGTATATGTATACTTAACGCTTCTCTGTGGCTCTGCTTTTGGAAAAATTCTAGAGTTATAGGAGTCTGGAAGGCTATAAAAACTTTTAAATCGCATGGAGAGTTTGTGCTCATATAACTRTTTTTATGCTCAGATTTTGTGTCTTTAAGGAAGAGAAGTCATTCATCTTTAGCTTTGGATCACCTGTTATCTGTTGGTTTTTGTTTGTTTCTCTGCTCCTTTTCTGCGAAAAGGAATGATTTGAAAAGGATGATTTGATCATCATTAGATCAAATATATTTAAATTTCGTTAGTTTTCATATGCACCCTGGAGGTCTTGCTCATTTCAAAGCTAATCAGGTGGCTGCATTAACTTTCCCTTTTACCAGCTGCTCCAGGCAGCCCTGACCACTTGGGCATGGAGGATTTGAGCATTACATGCTACAGAAATGGCACGTCATCTAAAAGTCTTTGCCTTCAGGTCCAATTCTGCCTTCTCAGAAACCCTGGTAGGCTAAGTGTCTCATTTTCTAGAACCTCAGCCTCATGAGCACTTTGCAGTAGTGGTTCTTATCGAGTGCTCTTCTCCCATGCTTTTAAGGGCTTAAAAAAACCCTTATGCTTTTTTTTTTTCCATTTTTCTTTTTGAGTGGTTTCAATTTTCTCTCTTATATGTGACCTCTGAGTCTTGGAGTTTGTGCTGTTTGTTCCAGCCTCTACGTGCAGAAGCAAAACGGGATTCCTCTGCCAGTAAAGCACACATCTCCCTCCTCCTTTTGTGCCCGAACTACCTGCCTTTGGGCTTCTTGACCTACCCCTCAAGCTTTTAAATAGATATACACACATCACAAGTTAATCCACAGCAAGTCTAGCTGTTCTTGTTTTAAAGAGATGTGGACACCACCAGCTGTAATTTAATCTTGCTGCAGCAGTAGCCAACTGACTCCTGAACAAATGGCAGCTACATTTGTCATGCTTGAAAGTACCCTTCCTCTTGATGCACAGCATGCTCACTCGTGCTCTCAGAAGCACAAGGTGCAGTTTGGATGCAGCTGTCACAGTGTGAATTTCTTCAGGCTTTTTGCCTCAAGCTTTACTTCTCTGTTGAGGTGTCCATAACCTCTGTGGTTTCAAAGACCCAGCTGTAATGCCTGACTTCTTTCTCCTGCTCCTGGGGAAAATGCTGCTGCTCCAAGTGCCCTACCTATGGGCAAAGTTATCCAGACTAATATTATTATTCTTCTACTAGGTTGTTTTCTTATAACTGAGAATCACCCAGGTTCAGTGATCCTATCTTGTCTCCACCTCAGGAGATTTTTAAAATGTGCTCAGTGATACAAAAGTTTTCAGAATGTCAACTCTTCGGAACATAGATGGGTTTCCCGTGCTGCTGTAATCATAAAGGCTTTTTAAAATTACTAATATTTTCTTGTCAGTAGGGAGAGAAGCAAAATATCCATGGCATAGAAGATCTGAATAGTCATCTGGAAGAGTCCAGCTTTCACCACGGATGTTAGAGGGAACATAAAATAGCTGTTTTTCCAACTTTGGTGCATCACTCAGGAGTCTGGAGTTGGATGGAGTAACTCCAAGCCACAGGCTGCCGAAATTTTAAGAGGGCTGTTTAAAAGCCTGAGTCTGCTGGCTATTAAAACAGGCTCCAAAGTTGGACATGTAAAATTAGATGGATAGACCTTGGCATCATTTGATTAAAACATATTTATTTTAACACATTAATTTTTAGATGAGTCTGTTAGAGAAGCCTATCTGTAATGTTTCGTTCTTAATGTCCTTTATGGCTTTAAAAAGGTTTAATAGCTTCCATTAGGCTTCCATTAGCAGTGCCGGAGAAAACAGGAAGATGCACATGCAGAAAGGCAATGATTTGTTTTGTTATTAGGTATGTACCATAGTGGATGAAAGTGTTTGTATACATTGCCCATGAAATCGGATGGTCGTTACAGTACAGATTCCTCCTGATGTTCTTTGGTTCTCATAGATATGGGTTCAGAATTCAAGTTTAATAGCTTTATAAGATTAATTTTGTAAGATCATTTGTAAAATAAAGCAACTGGTCTCCCCTTCAGCCCTTGTGTTAAATGTAGTTCAGTGATGTTCACATATGCTCTTCATAAGTTTGACTGTATGCTCTGCTTACTTTTGCTCTCTGTATTTTACTGCTTAGTCATGCATAGCAGGAGACCTGTAAATGTTTCTTGATGTACCTGCAGGGGAAGAATGGGATATATACTACACATTAAGTGGTTTCTGCAAAAATTTAAAAGAAAAAACCTTTTTTATTTCACATGAATCATACAATAGTGTATTTGTATGAAAATGAATGCCAAATTATTTTAATTAAGTAATTCTGACAACTGTTTTCTAGGAATAAAGACAATGAAGATAGACTTGAAATCCAAACCATACCTGTAAAAATGGGTTCTTTTTATGGCACAGTTTTCTATATCCATAACCTGAGAAAACTGCATGTTCAAATCTGTCTGGTCACCACAGGATCAGTTTTTGGCCTTGGTGGAAGGCCAAGAGTTTGGACCCTTTGAAGCCAATTTAGGTTACAGTTTACTTTGTTAATKCAAAGTACAGTGCTATTGGGACTGGCAGCGACTTGCATGGAAAACAGACAACTTTCTGTATACAGAAAACTAGAGATTTGGGAAAATTTCTTAATTATCTCTTACCTAACCTTTATGTTGTCCTTAAGGCTTTCATCACAATTTCTGATATGTTTTCAATGGCTCTCTTTCCTACCTAAATRTAAAAATAATGTTTGAACTAAACCTGCAGTTTGCCAGACTGTGCTAGTGCATAACATTATTAACTGCTTGCTTGGCCTGAAGAAATTACAGACTTCTGATTTTTATTTTTTTCCCTAGAGATGATTGCAGCATTCATCTTAATATCTTATGGCTACAGAAGAGTGTTCCAGTAGACAGCAGGACATCAATTACAGATGTGAAGCATGCTCACAGGCATATGGGTCTTATGTTAGCAGCCTGTTCAAAGAATTAAGTAGTAAGGATCCAAGACAGTCCAGATGTTACAAGTTTCTATCAGTGGTCACTGCAGCATGAAATCTCATGTGAGTTTCACTTCTTGGAATCATTCAAGGTGAGTTATATAACAAACCTCATAAATTGTTATTATCAGGACAAGTTTAATGAGTGATTAGCAGGAAAATTGAAGGATTAATTAACTTGAAATGTTCTTGCAGGGTAGCAAACAGTCTGAGCTTCTATTATGTGGAAAGAAGGTCTTGGCTTTTATACAAATGGTCATCCTACTTCTTCAACGACCTGATTGGGTTTTTCAGTTCTCACTGGAGGAACAGAATCATTAAAGCAGAGTATAACTCTTTGGCAAAAAATGTGCCTTAAGCACTTTACTCTTAAATTTTGAGCTATATTTTGCCTAAAGGCAGTTGTTAAAACTGATGCTCAGAGTCCAAGTAAATCAGCTGAGGTTTTTTCTTTCTGAATTGAAAAAAATTAGGTACATTGAGTCCCTAATTCTCTAGAACTAATTCAGAATTGCTAGCACTTTTATGAAAAACACTTTTCAAGGTCTGTGGAAGCATTGAATACTATAGATTAACATCCCTCTCCCCCAACAACAATGACAAATGAATTTTCTCAGCTGGGAGCATAATTTTTTTCTTGTCTCTTACAATGGGTGAAAAACACGATGGAGCAGAATGGCTATGGATGCTTAGCAAAGGTGACTAACTCGTCACGTGTCTGTAAACATTCCAAGGCCAGTCACTGAAATATAGAATATTACGTCAAACCAATTAAAATGGAAGTTGAGAGTTAAACCTGCAGATTTTGGGGATTTTTTTTAAAAAAAATATCTCTATTGCAACATAAGGTTCAGAACAACAAAGCCTGAATGATCTAGTAAAAGATGTGGTTGGTTCATGACTTATGAAAAGTAAGAGAATAAAGCGCTAGAAAATCAAGAGAGATTGCTTCTAATATCTTTTGCTGTTTGCACCTGTAGAAGTAACAGATAGAACAAAGGAAAGACATGGTGCTGTGGTAGGTTTTTCTTGTTACAATAAACACATACCAGATACGCAAGACTACCACATACTGCAAAAAATACAAACACTATAATCATTACAGAACCCTTTGAAGCTTTTAACATATGCTTATAATAAAAATATATTTTTAGAGCCTATGATAAACAACCCTTGCAATGTTTTTTTGGAGTAAGTATGAGCTGTGATACTCTTCCCTCTTCTCCTTGCCTTTACAGAAATGGGGGATGAAGAGAATGTGAGGTACTCGGATGTTAAATCGTTTTAGCCTGTGTCTCACAACAGAGGTAAATCTGTGCTGGAATTCAGTCCACTACTGTACTTCACTAGCTGTACATACAATATCAATAGAAATAGCTCTCCTGTACTCAAGGATGTTATTTGCAAAGCTAACAGAAGTTTCCCCCTCATAAAGAGAACATGTTGAGTTTGCTGGATGAACTAAAACCGAGCAGAAGCTGATTCAAACAGCAAAGGAATGGAGAGACTGAAATAAATCTCTGGTTTTCTAGACTTAACAGAAGTCTAAATTCTTTGCAGGGGGTTGAATAAAAAGATTCCATTTTTCATTTTCAGGGTTTTATTACTTTCTAAATATATATCAATTTAAAACCTTTTTTCTTTACCTATTTTTCTGAACTCAACATTAATATACAAATGCCTCAGACAGCCTATAACTGTATAATTTAAGGGAAAAAAAAAGTGCAGAAAAAAAAAACCCTTCCAAGTACAGCAAGATTGCAGTTCTGCAAGGATTTACATATTTACAAAACTTTTTTTGCATACAGGAAGAGGGGTACTCTCATAACTGCTTGCAAATTCAAGGCCTGTGTGAGGAATAAACAGTTCAATGAAATGTAGATTTGAATGTAAATCCATTTTGAAGTCTTGAATTCTATTGCCTTTGCTTGTATGAAATAGTACTTTTATCAGCATAGTCCTGATTAAATAAACAATAGTTAAAATGAATCATATTAAGTATTATGAAAACATTTTCTAATAATTATTTTTCTTTCAGTAGTTCATTGAAGAAGTCTGTAATAACTGTTTTCTCAGGATCTTCATGTTTTTACTAGCAGCATATTTGGCAGTACATATTTTTTTCTGGTGAGATTTCTCACTATTGTAATGTCTGAATTTGGATGTGTTACAATCATGCAAGAAGAAAGTAAACCTGTGCTCCTGAAGAGTTACGCTTAACGACAGACTTGCTACTAGTCAGTTTTGATAGTTGGAAAATTCCTTCCTAATTGTTTCTTTTGCCTGAATTTTTTTCATTAAATGAGTCTTCTACTTATACACAAACATGTTTTGCATTTATCGCTTGTTGGAAATATAGTGAATAAAGTGTAGCTGGCCGTATCATTAAAAAAAAAAAAAAAAAAAAAGAAAAAAGAAGCCAAGCAAATTTTTTGATTACTTAATATTTAAGATGTGGGGTGTCTGCATTTCTACTGAAATGTTAAATCATAGAATCATAGAACAGCCTGGGTTGGAAGGGACCTCGAAAGATCATCTGGTCCAACCCTTAAATATTGTTAATTTCAGTATACTACAAAATAGGAATTGTAATTAGAAGTGCATCTTTTTTAAACATCTTTCTTTGAAGTGGGTTTTATGTGAAGTAATCTGTCTACTTTCCTACTATCAAAGAAGTATATGAAATCAGAAAATTACATGAAAATTAGTAAATATGTACACCAAACTTGGACAGAGCTTCAGCTATGAAATGTATGGTTAAACAAAATGCACAGAACAAAAAGACTTTACACTAGCTTTGCAAAGTGATTCTTCAGCCAGATCTGATGAAGATTGAATGTCTGTTTGATGGAGAACTGTTGTCACTTGGTTCCACCATCCTTCCTGGTGACAGCGACAGCAGCTCCTGTCCAGAAAGGAGGCCTCTAGCCTTTGCTCTGAAGGGGACTGAGAAGACTGTTTGAGCAATCCCCACTCCAACATTTTCCATCCAGATTAGCACAGAGTTAAGACATATGCAAGTTCTCGACTTGAGCATTTCTAGTCAGGTCTTGAGCACAAAGTACAGCAAAAAGAAAACTTCAGTGTACAGAGCTGAACTAAGAAAAGTATTTTAATTATAAAATTATAATTATATTATAAAAAAAATTATTATTATAAAAAAATTTTCTTCTGAATTTTTTTTTACCTTCTGAAGTCTTACAATGTAATGAAGTCCATATTCTGCTGCAATAAATACTGAAATCAAATGCTGATCCTACTTTAAAGCACATTGATATGAAAAAGTCTAAGATTATGTGGTAGTATTTCCAAAGGTTGCTATCAAAACAACAACACATGGACTTGTGGAAAGCTTAATTAACCTTTGGTGTTTGAAAAGTTACTACTTAGTTCAGCCACACTGAGGAGATTATCTGGCAAAGAAGTTGGAAAGCTGACGATTTGAACACAGGCATGCAATTATTCTCACTGGTAGATTATGTGCTGATAGGCTCCAATTATATGCCAACCAAGCCTCTCTGAATCATCAAAGAAGAAATGTTAAAAATTCCCTTGGCTCCCAAGCATGATCTCTACTGCCATATGTCAGAGCGGTTTTCTGACTAATGCAGGTCCCTGGAAGACACTTCTTTCTCATCCTTGCATTACCACCTCTCAGAGCATCCTAAACAATTAAATGAAAGTACAGGCCATTTCTTTGGAGTGTATGTATTAGTATGTTTGTTACCATGAAATTATTCCAGTAGCCTGTTTTATTTAAAGATTACTATACTGTAGGGGTGGAATAATCTGAAGTTAGCTAATATGACATTAAAATTATGTTTTATACAAGTCAAGGTCAGTTGGAAGACAGCAGGAGTTAAATATCCAACACACATTAGAGAATGAYGACTGCTTATAAAGATGCAGGGGAAAAAGATCAGCTTAATCTACTGATTCCAAGATACAAGCTGAAAATTTTTCTCTTTGCCTCAATGGCTGTATAATTGTTGTGAGCAAGTGGCTGAGAGCTCAGTCTTGTTATGTGCCTTGGGTGCATCCACAGGAGAGGAGCTGARTCTGGGATACTGGCATTGTTTGAGACTTTGACCATTGTTTCAAGTCAAATTGAGCCTGTCAAGATCTTTATTTGTCCAGGGATATTTAACCTTCTCTTTCTGGAGTACTAACTGTCCTTTGCTACTTCTGATTTGCTTTTGAGTCGCTAGGATCAAGGCAGGAGAGGTGCAGGCAACTCCCATGTTTGCAAAATGAAGAACCATTGCTTCTCCAGGGATTTTTTCCATGTCTGGGAAGGTAATGTACCATTTCTGTATGAAAATTCTACCTAAATTGTTCYTTATGTTTCATATAAATATATGACTACTGCTATTTGTCAATGCATTAATGACTGTACAAGCAGATACATAAGACTAATGCCTTCAGATGCTGAATGAGACCAGCCTCAAAGGCAGTCATTCCTTTTGGAGCGATGATGGGTTGGGGTGATTGACCTCTCACTCCCATAACCTTCCCTTTGACAAGTGCTTCCGCAAGTCGTTACRCACAGATTAGACATTCACAGTGATTTGAGGTGGTGGGATCTGACCCTCATTAGGTCTTGTTCTATTGTGTCTCTTAGTATTAAAAAAATATTGCAAATGAGTACTACACAGATCAAGTCCCAGAGTGTTAGCATTAATAAAAGGAATATATTTATTTTTAAGGTAAAATCAGTTTGCTTGGTTGGACAGAAATAAATCTGCTCTACTTCCTATCAGGAAATTGCTGTCAGGCCCAACCAGCAGATAAAATTCACTGACTCTTGACATGTAAGAGGGAGTGTGTTTCCTTGGTTATTATTCCCACATTTAAGATTACAGTTTTATGTTTAAGACATTCATATTAAAGTTTGGTAAGTTTCTATTCTTATAAAGCTTGGAGAGCTGCAAGATCAACAATTTTCAAAACTCTTGGGGAGGCTATGCTTTGAGACCTGCACTAGAAAACCACGACATCCACTGTGTAGGTTACAGTTTTGGCCCAGGTATGTGTATGTATGCACATATGCCTATATTGTGTACTACATTTATTTTTCAGACAACGGCATTTTCCTGACTGGTTAACTCTAAGCATTCAGAAGAATAAAGCATAACGTACATATCAGCATGGCTGTGAGAAATTCCAGCCTTAATTTGAAGGGGTTTGAGAGGAAGGTTAGCAATATAGACTGAGAGATTTGAGTTGAGTTGAACTTTCATAAAGATGCCTTTCCTTTCTTCTCTCTAGCGCAGACTTTGGATCCCCTCCAGATTTGCCCTTCTTATTTCAGTATCCTTAGATAGAATCCAAAGCCTTGTTTGGAGGACAGAAAGCAAATGTGGGTGGCTGGACATAAACCCTGTGGAAACCTGTCTTCCTTGCCTGTGACACAAAAAAGAGAGAAATATTTCCTGGACGACTTTAAACTATACTGAAATAACAGGTATTTTGTCATGCTCCCTTTAATAAAAAAAAATTATAAAGACATAGATATAGATAATCTTGAATTTTTTAGACCTATGATGTAGACTGYAACGAGAAAAAAGTCACCTTAATTTCATATGTACAATGCAAATATGAACAGAACTCAAAAGGGTTTAATTCATTCTTGTTCTAACTGTCTTGATTTAATTAKCATTAGACCATGCATTAATTTGTCTAAATACTGTTTACATCTATATTGTAAACTAAACAGTTGTAATATATCTGCATATCACCTGGAACATATAAAGTAATAGCAGGACATTAGAAAATTTGTGGTTCAAATGCTTTGAATTTCCTGATTAATAATATAAAAAGTCAGAATTCAATTCATGCTTAAAAAAACAAAATTATGGAAACAGCATCTGTTATTTTGCAAGCTCGTATTCGCACACAGCATGCTGTTAATACCATTCTGATCCAATAAAAATAGATATTTTTTATATGCTATATAAACTGCAGGTTCATCTGTTAATAACAAACTCACTTTTGCTGCAAGCATATAGTTAAAGCAATAGTATAATCAGATTTTCAGTGTTCTGGACAGTCACACTAAAAATTATGAATTGAAASACAATGGTTTAATTTTTGTATATGTTTATTCCTCCAGAGGTTGAGGGACCTTGAGGGGTGCCATTAAGAAGTCAGATCCTATCAGGAGTTAACCACATGATGGYTGTTGAGGAATTACAGAGCAACCCCAATGATTGGAGTACTGCAGTGCATTAACTGTTAAACAAGTGATAAATGTTCATCTGCTCCATCTGTTTCCCCAAATGTTCATGTGTAGGCATTGGGATCCTCATCTTGTTTATGTTTCCTGGGTGTTAAAATAATACAAACAAATTATAGAAAGGAAAAAAAAAAAAAAGCTGGTAAAATTCTATACCTTAAAAGTTAATCTTTGTTCACTGTGTATGTTCTTGAAATACCCATTATCTTCAGACTGCTGCTGACAAACAGGGAGGTTATGTTGGCTCCAGCTCCCCCAAATATCTGTCCTACTCCTCTCACAGAGGTTCCCACCCATCCCGAGATGTTTAAAGTAATCACTCAGCAATTCCACACTGAACAGTTCAGTGTTTTTAACCTGTTAGTGATGCGAGTTTCTATCTTTAAATGTAAACTAGCTATCAGCAATATCTGTTTAACTGTTTCTCTAGCAGCTCAGTTATCTCTGCAGTGGTAGTGTGAACCTCCTGGATGTGGAAACCTCCTCTAGGTACGGCATGCAAAGGAGATGGTAATAATCACCTCCTCCTGTCAATCACAGTCTTTATTTTGAAACATTTTAGCTACAGTACTATAGGAAGGAGAACTACTCTGATCACTCCATGTGGATTAAAACAAAATCCTGTTTGCCTCATCTATTTGAATAAAGGATTTTTCCAAATATGCAGCCCATTACTCAGTTCAAATGATTCTTCCTTGTTTTGGTTTCACTGTGGGATTTACAAAAACTTAAAACCTTTCTCATCAACTCCAAGCTTTCCTCCAGGCAATCCTTGCCTATCACTAATCACAATCAGTGTTGCTTGTTTACTTAACGACAAGCTAGCAGTTTAAAATAAGCTGTCTCATAATTCCTGCTCCAGAGTAAGAATAACAAAGCTACAGTCTGTTCCATCCTGGATCCAGGCAGAGAGAAATTACTTCTTTTTGAAACCTGTAAYGGCAGGTGGGAGGACAAGTAGAGTTCTGCTTTTCGGATGGTTTTTGCAGTGGAATGTCTCAAAAACTCTAGGATCCCTTCATGAATCTTCCTCATAAGGGAAGGCGCTGTAAAGAATTTAGGAGGTGAATGTAAGACTTAGAACTGAAGTGTATAAAGCAAAAAAATCTTATTCAAAGCCTTTGTTGTAGTCTCTTAGGTGCCTGCATACCTAAAGTTCTCTAGTCTGAGAACCTCATCGCCTCTCTTTAGTCTGAGCCTGGAGAAAATTTAAAAAATTTACTTCCTTTGCCTAAGTCACCATGGCCATGTCTAGATGGGATCTGAGAGTCCTTCTAAGACTCTGGTGCCTCAAGTGAGACAGAGTGAATGACAACCCACAGTCGATCTGGATTCTAAGGTTTATTTAAGAACTAGTGAGATGAGAGTTTTATGCTGCTTGATTATCTGAGGCACCCACTCCCTTGCTGCCCCCAGTGCTATGGTCACTAGATCTTACCATCCCTTCCTGGCAGGGAGGTCACTGCTGGCCTGGGACTGTTGGTCAGAAAGTTGGGTTGGTTCCCACTGTGCTGCTGCTCATCGTGACCCAGCTTGGGTGTTAGGGGCCAAAGTCACTGGGCATCCCCCTGCATTTGTCTCCATGCAGCTCTGGTCTCCAGGAACTTCCCCCACTGCTAGGACATTTCCTTCAGTCAAGATCTTCACCTTCTTCTTTTCAGCCCCCAAAGCCCTCTATTTTCCCAGCCTAAATAGTCTATGTGGGGAAGCACAATGCAAAGTCAGTCTCCTAATTGTTGGTTTTGGTTCATGTCTCTTTATTAACTGGAGGATTCAGGATGTGCCACATTTGTTTAGTCCAGGTATTATCAAAGTTTATAGGCAACCTGTACTGGTTGCAGCTAGAAAGTAGCAGATTTCTACTGATTAGCAGATTAGCATGAGAGCTCAGAAGTTCAGCTTGGGACACCCACCCCCACACATGACCCAATTTTTTGCCACCTGTCTGCATTCACAATTTGAGCTATTTTTTTCTCTACCTTGCATGCTCTCTAACCCTGCACTTGGCTGACATGTATCATGAGAGTAGCATCACCAAGACTTAAGTCCCAAGAGAACTGAGCTTTCAGGAGGAATCCAGGACTCCAGTCACCTATCCTAGGTGACGCTTACCCCGTGTGGGTCACTTTGGACACCTCCTGAGGTATCTTAACTGCCCTGTGAAACCCAAGCTCCTAATGATCTTGAAGCACATTCCAAAGATAACCAGCTAAACTCCCACCAGATCTTGCTTACTGCTTGTTTCCTGGTTTTCTCCACATTCAAATACTCACCTTTTATTGGTTTCTGCTACAGACAGCATCATAGTTAAAGTGTTATAGCTTAAGCTTGGCGACTTCTGTTGAATTTTTAGCAGTAGTACAGACTTCCAGTGGGGGTCCCCCCTGTCCCTCTGCAACTCAGTTCTGCATTTGCCAAACCTGTGTAATGCTCTTTTCTCTTAAGGGAATACAGTATGCATAAAGGGGGAAATTATAAAGGACAGAAAACATGAGCATACTTTGGGGTTTCTTTTTGGTGCTGCTTTATTGCAGCATTCTGAAAGACTATTTAGCGTATTTTATTGTTATCCTTTTATAGAGAATAACTGAAAACAATGTTAGCAAGTAAACATGTTTAGAAGTGCATGCTTTCTTCAGGGAGGGCTTATTACGCTCAGCTTGTTACGCTCAGATCCTCTCTTCCAGCTCCCCTGATATCTTTGTATCTTCACTGTGCTCCAAATACCATCTGCTGCTGCTTAGGTACCTCATCACTGAAATGTAAACTGAAATTCCTCCACACTGGCACAACAAGTGTACACTGAAGAAATATCTTCCTCTATTGGTGAAAAACAAAACCAGAACCACATTACCACAGCAGCTATGGGATGTAAAATATTCAGTGATCTGTGAGGTCCTAGAAGTTCTTTTCTAAGCTTAGTAATGCAGTAAATACAGCACCCATTTTTTTGCTTAGGCTAAATCACTGTTACGGCTTCCACAAATTGGGTGGAATAATTCTTAACAGGGGAAATTCAGTGTAATGAACACATTAACTCTGTTTATCCTAAAGATTAAATACAGTTTCTCTCATGACCAGGCAACACACTTTATCTGCGGAAAGTTTCTGCACTCTCACGCTGCTGAGAACTTCCTCCAAGCAGCAAACCAGAGGGCCAAGCAGCTTCTCTCTTCTAGGCTCCAGGCACTCTACTCTAAACCTACCGGATTTATGAAGCGCAAAATGCACAAAGTGCAGTTTGATATCGAGCTGACTCTAAGTGGAATATTTCAGTTAGTTCAGTAAACATTTTGATTACTGTTAAGTGTTTTGGTTTGGACTAAAAATGCCTAGAAGAAATCTTCCTGTGCTTGGGAAATGGCAACTTTGAAACCGACTGTGCTGTAAATCAACATTGTGTAAGTGTAACTGGGACCTGAAGATGGTTTTGTGCTGCTGAAAGACCATCATTTCTGTGACCAGTTGAGCTAGCTAGAATGGGGAAGGTGGTCCAGGACTGGGATGGATTACTTCTGTTGTCCCTCAGGTGCTGGAAGTTGCTGGTGTCTAACTGGTCCAGCAAGTGTCAAAGGAGGCTGTTTACTTATTGGCGGCATAGAGCACTTAAAATGAGGCTTACAAATCTAGCATAAGAAAATACTAAGTACTGAAAATTAAATACCTGTGGGAAAGTGGGGGTTTCTTTTCCGGTGTCCTTTTTCTGGGTTCTTGTTTATGATCTTTAACCTTTCCTCTGTATTTTTATGAGATAAGACTCTAACTTTTTAATTGTAACTGAAATGTTCTGGTATTCTAAACTCTGGGTATAAAACTCAAATAAAACAACAAGTAAAAATCTGGGATCCTCTAATTTATGGATCTACTGGCTTTTGTTTGGATGAAGAATGTGAGACATGTATAAGTTGATCTGAACAGAAAAGTGATACCCGCAGTTACCTTTTTGCTTATTCTTCTGTAGAAATGTCTTAACCCAGTTTCACTGAAAGCTTCCTAAAACATTTATTACTGGCTAAGCTGCACTTAGTGGATTGGATTTGGGATAGTACCCTCCCATACCTAAGAAATGTTGCACTGATAAAATAATGCCAAGTCTTCTTATTTTATTTCCTATATCTTAGTGTGAAATCAGCACTATAATTAGATAATTTGAAAATTTAATAGAACTTTTGTCCTTGAATTAATACAGAGAGATCACAATGACGGCTCTGAGCCAGGAGATGAAATAGGGAAAGGATGGTGTAAACTGCATGGAGTCACTGTATAATAGCAATTTTCAGTGTCCTTGTAATAGGTACTGTCTAATAATTACACATTGCCTAGGGAGAATTCATCAGCTTGGTGTAACAAATAATAAAGCACATTATCATGATAAGTGCATGAATTAAGTTAGAATCTTAAAAAGTACAGAAGTTCAGTAATTCTTCTAGGAAACTCAATCTGCATTAGTAATTTCACCAAAATGAGGGCATGTATTAGGTCCCTTATTGCAGAATAATGGAATTGTCTTTAATAAAAAATAGAGGTTTGATTGTAGAGCGAGATGATAGACTATCATTGGTTTGGCTGTAATGAAGACAGATGCATGCCATTATGTATTTAAAATGAACATTTTTACTCACTAAAGCAATACACATTGTTTACGATATACATAGCAGCAGAATGATAGATTGCTGGGAAGACAGAAAGAATGTCAGTTTGCATTAACACAACTGCATACTTCACATGGCCCCTACCAATGTAAATAAGATAATAATCCTGGCTCTCAGTCTACTATATTTAAGCTAAAAGGATCCATTTCTTCTTTTACATACACTAGCACAATTTCCACTAGAGTCAATGGGTCAAACTGCTCTTAAACATAGTTGCCCAACCCCATCTATTTCAGTGTAGCACGGCGGAATTCAGCCCGCTGGCTTGTTTGATGCAGTGACTTTCCTGCCATTTGCAGGCCAGATGGGCTGACATGTCCATTAGACCTATGGCCATTACAGTTGTACAGTGCTCCATAATTCTTTTGATCAATTAAGAAACAAAAGTGCTCCTGAAATTTAATTTGCTGTATCTTTATAGGGTTTTTTTGCAGTATAATGAATCCTGAGTAGTGTAATTATCTTTAGAAGAGGCATTAAATAAAGCTATCAATTTAAAATATTGAACAAAGTATAGATTTGTGGGCAGAACGTAGCTTGTGTAAAGAATTATTCTATCTCCCTCAGTATCTTATGAAAATGCTGCTTGTCCCTTAGGAGTGTATATTATAATGTTCTTCAAATTTCTTATCCATTAAAAAAAGACATTACCATTACAAAACGTTAAATGGAAGAGTCTTACATTACAAAAAGTTACAAAACCTGCCAGAAATAGGTGTACATACACATCCAGTCAACAATTACTACCAACAGTTAGCTAGAATATAGACCAGAACAGACCTTGGTAAAATATAATTGAAGTTATAAAGATTATAAAAAGATAAGGTTGGTGTTTCCCTTCTGATCAGACTTTACAGATGGCTTTGCCACTTTAAGAAAATTTTATTTTTAAAGTATGGTAGTTCTTGATCAGTATATATTGATTTAAAGAGTGAAGTAAGTAGTTAAAGGGAAGAAAGGTTGTTCTGTGGTTACTGTACAGACCTCTGAATTACTCTTCCTGGATTCCAGTTCTGGTTCTGTTACCAATTTCCCATAGCATCTAGAGAAGTCCTGAATTAGTTTGATAAGCATACCCCTAAGTAACTCATGTAAGTCTTTATTGGAAAGAAATCGGATGTCTTGGAATGCACGTAGGTAATACTGAATTTTTCAAAAGTACTTCAGCCCCTAGCTTCATCTTTAAGTGCCTAAATATCTCTAAAATGTAGTTCTGAGAAATCAAGTCCCATTAAATTTAAATAATACGCAGGCTATATGTGCACTGGTAGTGCTTTTCTGGTATGGAAATATCAATATTCTAATGCAGACAAGTGCTCCAAGAGGAAATTCAGTAGGAACTGTAAAGTGATGCATATTAAGTCAGCACCAATACATTAAATGACCCTCTGAGTGGAACAAACTAAATTGGTCAAATTCCAGATTTACTGGTCAAGCAGCATTAATACTAGGAACTCTGCTGACATAGCATGTCAGTCAGACATAATAACTCTTAGTACCCTGCAGTAGCTTAACTATATCAATAGAAACCCATGCAGAGGACCTGCCCTTAGTTCCTAAATGACTTGTGAAGTAAGACTTAAACTCTGAAGCCATATAGGCACCTTTGGAAGGGTACATTTTTGTTCCTAAACACTCCCCTGCAAATACTCTCTATTCAAAGTTATGAAAGAGTTTTCAGAAAAGGTCCTTTCTGGACCTAAGAATTGTGCCTTCTAGATGCAACACAAAGAGTGGGACTGTTGTGGTCCAGATGCCTTTATAGCCCCAAGGCCAGGGCATCCTCTTGGGATAGGGGTTCAAGACCTCTCAGCTGAGAATTAAGTTGGAACGCAAGTCTCCCATTTTAGCTAATKCATAGACCTTTGGGTAGAAGGTGGGAAGCATCCTACCAAGGCATGAAGGTGTGGTTTCCTTAGTTTCTCTTGCTCTTCCTCTTGGAAGTGTCTGTTAGTTAAAAGTCCTTGAGGAGTTGAAATTTGCAGTGCACATAGTGTACATATCTTAGAAATATTGCCACAATCTGATAGTGAGGGATCCACAGAGACCAAGAAGAGATAATTAACTTTGGTGCTTGACTGTCTGTTTCAACTAGATATTATTTCACCAATTTACATGACAGTCTTAAAGGACAGAAAGCTTTTTTTAAGAAAAAAACAAACCTATGGAATGAGCAGGAAGGTCTTGGTGTCCTGCCAAGGTGCGACTGCATGAAACCTTGCTTGTAGAGTGCTTTGAAGTCTTTAGAGATAAGTGCAATAAAACTGCAGGTTGTTGTTATGAAACATACAGAGACTTCCCCCCTCAAATTTTCCTCTTGCGTTGTCCGTGACTATCACCTAATTTCCTGTTTGGCTTCCATCCTCAGTTCTTTCTAATACAATTGCCTGTTGGCAAAACTGCTTTGCACACTGGAAGAACAGTCTTTGTCCTGACCGTTACCAAGCACTAAGCCTCCGCATATATCACAGAAGTTTTTCCATATTTTTAGATCTGTGGTAATATTTAAAAATTTAGGTCTTCATAGGAATATTATTCAGCCTCTTTGTAATTGACTTTGACCTTCTGTCACATTTTCGTGCATGTTCTACAAGTTTATGGGTATGCCTGGTTTTATTTGGATTGCTGGTTTCTGAGATAGAAAAGAAAGATCCTGAATTCTTTGCTTCTAGCAACTGAGAGGATTTAATACCTCACTGTAGCTGAGATACTGGGATGGTAGTAATGTTGTATTCTGATTACCTAAACACAATTTACAATATTTACACAGCTTAATTTTTAAAACAACAATTGTCTTTATGTGCTCCTAAGTGAACTAAATGCAATCCCTTTTCCTTCTTGTTCTTTATACTAGACCTCATTCAGTCCTGAAGCAGTGATGGGAAAAGTGCTTAATTTTCATTAGAAATATTTAAAGCACTTTGGGAGCTTGCTTCTCTGTGCTGCACTGCTGCATACAGGTACTTATTCTAACCCCTACTGAGTGCTTAGACGTCATCTTTATGTTAAGATATTCCTGTACCCAGCTGCTGCTCTGTCTCCTGACATTACTATACCGCCTTTCTTTTGCAAGCTTTGCTGTTGAGGCCCTGTGTGTGCAGTCTGCTCAGGATCCTGAGCTCACCAGAGAGCTGCCTGGGAGCTCTGCCTGCACCGACCGCTGCCAAATCCCCTCCGTCAGTCTTGAACTTTGAGCATGGCCTGTTCACTTTAGCTGGGCTTTTCAGCCGGGGAAAATCTGACTGCACATTTCCTATAAATGATGGAGAACAGCACGTGCTTTACCCAATTTATGATACAGTTTCACCTTCCTCTTGTTCTCTTGTCGCTGAGTTGCAGGTAAGTAAGATGATCGCAATTACTGAAAGCCCTGTGGTTTGTGCAGCGTTAGATTTTTCTATAATGAGCCGTCATTATGATTTGGGAGAAGCTTGTTTTGCTTGAATGGTTTATCAGAGGTTTGGTGTCTGTTAATTGTTTCTTGTTGTTGGCTTGATTTTTTTTTCCCCTCCTTTCTTAATTTTTATTCTCTGACTGTTCCGTTTGGATTCCAAGACAGAGGCATTTTTTTGTTTATCTAATACTTTAATTAAACTACTCTACAGTCTTATTCAAGCATATCACTGTTGGTATTAAATAATAGAAACAAATTGCCAGCTGCAGGACAAAAGTCAGGGAGATGTTTTGAAGGAAGCTATGCAGTGTTACTGATGCAAATATGTACTGATTCTCTGCAAATATACAGCAGTGTTTTGACATTGCGAGGAAGAATTTTCTCCAAGGTAGATGGTGCAGTTGTGGGATGAAGATACCCAGTGGAAAAAGGTGTCTTGTGTGTGTAGCCCTCATTGCATTTCTGTTTCTTCAGTGGGGTGTCAGAATACAGCCCTGCAGATGTCAGACGATGTGCCTCTCATTCTGCTGGGAAGGAATGATCTTCATTCTTAGACTGAACTTTGTAAATCAATTGCCTTTGCCCTGTACCACCCAGGGATTTGCTGGGCATGTTGTGAGGGGACACAGCTTTCCACCAGTCTGTAAGTGCAGCTATGGGATGGTGCTCCTGCATCATTGGACATATCTATTCACCGCCACAAAGCTGCATCTCCATCAGATACTGCTGAGTTCAGCGGCTGTACATCTCGTTGTCTATGGTCGGAAGGGTCTAATAAATCACTATGCACTTGTTTGTAAGAACAGTTTAATTTTAATAGCAGGAATAAAGCAGAAACAATAGGATAGTCTGTGGACCTGTGCTGCAGACTGGGTCACTGAAGAGACACAGGCTGTAAACAGATGTTTTGGAGTTGTTATTTGACACTCCAATCAGTTGCCAACAGCTTGCCTGGCTGAGTGCAACCCACAACTCTTCGTGCAGTCGGTTCCCAGGTTTCTTGGTTCTTCTAATGACCCGTTTGGGGAGCTCTGTGGGACATGCAGGGACTCCTCCAAATCAAAAGCTCTCTCCCCTTCCCTCCACTGTTTGCTGGGAGATATGTATCTGCAGTCTTTGTTTTGCTTCCCTATTTTGTTTCCCAAGATCTATGTAGCATCCTATGGTCATAAAGCATGCAACTGATTTAACAGGGCAACACAAACTTGCTGTAGCTGACTACTGGAAAATGCCACCTCCATAAACGCCAGCCTGGATCCCTAATTCTGTTCTTGCCCCTGATTTGCATGGCCTCAGTCAAATCACTTGAGCCAGAATGATGAAAACATTTACTTGCCTGCAGATGTGTGTTACTGCTTGGTGGGTTAAGAAACTTGATAGTTTCTGTACATGTTATTAATTTGAATTTGGTGACTAGCTTTCACTTGTATGCTAGTGACCTAAATATATTTGAATTACCTGTTTATTTACCATGATTTCCTCTTTTCTTCTAAGTTGGCCAACTAATGCCCCGTGGACTTGCTATTATGAAGACACGGTAGCTGGTGAGTGCGCAGTGCTTTGCAAATGTCTGGAGATACATATGTATTTTAGAAGAATTTAATACTCCTCCATGACTTATTTTTCTTGTTGTCTCACACATTGCACAGCATGCTGACAACAAAAATGTTTTGTATAACAGAGGTAGTGTACGGTTTAACGTATTTAGAGGCACTGTAGTCGCGATTAGAGAACTGAGGTATGTGATACAACTGATCTAAGCAGTCCATAGGAATGTCTGTTACTTCACCTTGCTGCGTACATTTATTTTCTTAACAGACCAAAATATTTCTAAAATAGACAGGATTTCTTAAAATAACAGGCAGGACTCACTGGATTTTACTTATTTTAATATGGTAGTCTTTACTTGAACAATTCAGTGTGACATGTAGCTTCCAGATATGCAACTTGAATTCCAAAACTAGTTCATATGTGCATGATAATTCTCAGTAAGTCACTGAAGGTTTTGCATTTTTAAAACACAACCTTCTAGTAGTGAAGGGGAGAAAAAAAAAAACATTCTTGATGCACACAGAAAAGGAAACAGGAGATTCAAGTTCTGGGTAAGGTCTCAATGTTTACAGTTATAGATTAGAATTGAATCTATATTTATATTTGCTATGTTTTCCTTCAATTTAAGCCCGTTAAATAGGATAAGATGAGTGACAAAAATGCACAGTGTGCAGTGATTGCACTTTTGTCTACATTCATCAAAGAAACCTGCTCTGGCGAAAACCTTAAGCACAAAATTGTTATCAATTACTATTTCTTTCTAGCATGCATAAATTTTTAAAGTATGTAACAGGAATGCATAGGGCACATGGGAGCAGAGGCCCTGCAGAAGTAGGCGCAGGTTGAGGAGCTTCTCTGCAGTTTACAGGGGCTGCGAGCACACTCAGCCTTCCTCTCTGCCACCTTGTCACTCCATCCCTGGGCAGACAGACCAGTGCTGTGTGGCACACTGGGAGAGAGTCACAGACAAGGAAAGAAGTGTCCAAAGGAGGCAGATACAGTGCTTTCTGCAGTAAGACGTGTCTCGTTGTCAGTGCATGCAGGGCTACTGCGTGCCTGGGCTTCCCTGAAGTGTCTTTGTTTGCTGCCTTTAGACTTTGTCCAAGTGCAATTTGAGGATAAGGGGGTGGTTGCTCAGGATTTCCAAATGGCGGGCAATGTGGCAGGAGCTACTGTTGGGTGTTTGTAGCGTGTGCATGCATGAGTGTTACAGCTGGAGTGCTCTGGATCTGAGGTGCACCAGCTGCACCACACTTGCTGTGCACGTCCTGTGCAGCGAGTGGGAGCTTGGGCGCGGTGTGTTACCTTGAGGACCGTGGCTGTAGTGCCAGAGGTCTTCGCCATCCCTTTTGGTTCAGGAAATCCAGACAAGTGGGATTTCTTAGCCCTGCGTGCATGTGTAACTGCCTGATTTAATCTGAACAAGCTTCGATTATGGATGGGAAAAAAGGTTTCTTCTGAATCACAGATTAAACCAGACCATGAGTTTCTCAAATAGGGCTTTTGAAGAAAAACTTAACATTGTATCATAATAAAACAATCTCTGTCTTAGAATGTAAATGGCTTAAGAGTTGAGCTCTGTAGCTAAATTGCATTTTCTGCAATATCAAGCCATTGCTACAAGAAATAAAGCAGGAAGAAAATAATAGCAAATCATACTGTAAGCAGTACAGAGTACAAGAATGAAAAAGCACGACATTATTGTTTCTTACCACTTCTCTTAATCTCTCATGAAGTTCGTTTGTATGACCTTTAGCCACTTTTACTTGATGATATATGGTGTAGTATTCTTGGGCAGAGAGTAAGTCAGTTAATCTTTCTGTCAGAGGAGTTTTGTGCAATTCACACAGTAGCTGGAATTAGAAACTGGTGAAGCTACAGATGAGATGTCATGTTCTGCAGTGAGGAGGCTTATTAATTTTACCCATGCTGGTGCTCCAGAATTGACCATCTGGTTCTGTAAATAACAAAATTAATTTACGTCTTGACCAACTAGCAGCAGTTTCCATTATGCTAAACACCTGTTATCACTTAAAGCCATTTTACTGAATATGATGCATTAGCTGTATATTATTGGTGCTAAGGATGCATACAAAAATATGTCATCCACTTACATGGTTCAGATGTTGCTTAAACAATCTATTGAATTTGCTGAAGAGCTTATGCAAGAAACAATTGGATTTAGGAGGATCACCAGAGAGCATTCTTAATTATCTTAAATATTTCTCATTACTGCATTCAAAATACATTCTCCTGTCTGTCGTGGTGTAGGATGTGTGTGAGAATGCTTATATGTTGTATTCCATTGGCTCTTCCTGTTTATTTCAGGCTTTTATCCAATAATTAAGGAGAAATATGTGTAGGTATTATCATATTCTTATTACTGGCAGGTGAAAAAAGATCCAGGGAAAACTGGTAGAATTTGCCGACAAATGTCACCAGACAAATCTTCCAATAGTCTGTCATTGGGAGAATGAGAAAGCTTTTAGTCTTTCAAGAAACGGTTTGTTGCAATGATATTTTAGTTCCTAAAGGTCTGTGGCTTTGGAAAATTGTTGCATAGTGTTCCATGAAGGAAAAAATCCTTCAGACGACAGGAAAAAATCTTTCAGAGGACTGGAGACTTGATTGATGCTTTATTATCGGTTTTGTAGAGTAAACTGAAAACTAGAAAACTTCCTGGGAAATTAGCACTTATTATGGACTGAAATTTCAGGAAGGTGGGATGGCCTGTATACTGCCTCTGGCTATTTTGCTCTTAGCCAGCTGCATAGCCACAAATAAAATCTTTTGTGTAGCACAATGGACTTCATCTCCTAATTTGTCCCAAACTGGGTAATCAGCAAACCTCTTGTCTGAGGTCTAGACAGGAATTCAATATAAAAATGAGAGACAGCAAAACTATCAGTTTAGAAAAGAGGCATATGTCTGTCTTCCAGCTAGATTTTTTTTTTTAAATCTTGCTGTATCTTTTGCTGACAATTTGCTTTTCATATTTACTTTAAACAGCAACACAGTTTTTCATTCACTTCAGTGTTTTCAGTCTCACTTCAATGTATGTGAAAAGTTTGCTATGAACATTCAAGTTCAAGACGATGTTAATTTTGTTAGGGTTTCATGTGTCTTGCAGTCCTGGCTGGATGTGTATAAGAGTTAGATGTGTATAACAAAAACACATAGTTAATTGAACTAGAAGTTTTCATCCCACCAGTCATCTTTGGATTCATCTAGAAGTTTCCAGATCAGAAATCATTGCTCTACAAATGTTAACATACGGGCTTTTCTAGTGAGCTCTGCCCTTACATGTATTAAATGTTCTTAAAAGGTCTTAGTTCATAGTAAAACAAACGAACACTGTGTGGGTCAGTTGCTGCATATGAAAAATTCCTTTGAAGTTTATGATTTCATCCAGGAAAAAAGTTAAGATGACCTGTCCAAAGGCAGTGTGAACTTTAGAAATGATTGTTCAGCAAGGAGGCATTCCTCTTTAAGCAACTGTCCATGAGGATCCTCCGTCCATTTCAAATACAGCAAGTGGGAACATAAATAGAAAGCAGAAATAGCAAAGAAGGAAGTCAAGCATGAACAAAGAGAGGCAAATAAAACTTTTCAATTAGTCAAATACTTGACTTGAGCTCAGCTCCCTCTTGGGTACGATAGAATGACAAGAGAAAGCAGAGGGCCCTGAATTTTAAATTTTCTCATGTGTGACGCTTCTGTCTCTCTAGACATTCACAAAATACTGTTTAAAGCTTGTAATATTAAACAACAACTTTAATGTTGATCCATTCAGATTGATACATCTTTTAGGGTTTGAGATATTAAAATGTAATAATGACTACTGTATACTGATTGCGGAAAAACTTGGGTTGCAAGGGACATCTGGAGGTTATCTAGTTCAGCCTCAATGCTGCTGACATGAACTTCTGTTGACATGGCATGACCTCATCTAGAACAGTGAAAACATATTAGAGAGAAATTAAAATAAAATTCAAATGGAATTTCAGAAACCGATACACACAATTTTTAAAACCAAACAAATCAGAGAGTATATTTTGCTGCAAGCTTAAAATTTATTTTTATTCTAAATCAAAATAAAGAGACAAATATATTTTAAAATTTCCTATTGTAAAGAAAACAGTTTTCTTTAGTTAGTAGTAAGGCATTCTTCTGTTAAAAGGACAAAACTGTTCAGGAGCAAACCCTTAATTCTTTTGGGTGAAGAACCTGGCAACTATTCTTGCAAACATTGTCAAAAAACAGGAGTGTGGGAAGTAAAGTATAGACACAGCTATCATTTCGCATTCACCCTAATCAATAGAGAGGACGAGGCATCTCTAAGGTGTGATCCAGGCAGTAGGTGGTCGTATTCCCCATATGAAGATGCACCTCTCCACTGACTTTGGAAGTAGACATGGTGACTTAGCAACAAATGCCTACATATTTAGCAAAAAGGATCTGAAAGGAGCTATACCCTAGAAGTGCATTTTCCTTTCTTGTAAGTTTAAAGGGAACCTGAGACGACCAGCTCAGATAAAAATGTCTACGTCTGGTTGACAGAAACCCATGCCAGAAGTGAAGCAGTGTAGACAACCAACTGAGGGATAAAAATTAGTTATTACTTCACGGTAATGGCAATTTTTTGATGTACATTAACTGCTGACTTTGTATTGCCAGCAGGCTTTGGCCACAAAATCTGATTTTTTGTATATAAAAGCCTGTGCATACAAAGAGAAGAATCTACAAGACATCTTGAAGAGGGAGATTGCATGAAGTGAAATAACTATTCTTTTTCCACATGATTTTGCAACTAAATTCATGAATTAAAAAAAAAAAAAAAATTGCACTGTGGTACACATTTGTTATAACTGTTCCTCAAGGACAAAATAACTATATAGACAAATGAAAAAAAAAGATGTAGACAAGTTATGTTTTTTAAAAAAACCTAACTGTTTTGGGTTGTGTTTTTTTGTTTTGTTTTGTTTGGTTTTTTTTTTGTTGTTTTTTGTTTTTTGTTTGTTTGGTTGGTTGGTTTGTTTTGTTTTGTTTTAAAGTAAATGCCAGTGACACTGCCTGTCTTTTTTGGAGGCATTGCACATTTAACTAGCCACATTCACTCTTCTTGAAGTAGACCAGAGGTAAGTGAAACTATCATCTGTTTCTCCTGGCACTTTGGATTGATTTGAGAGTAAGACATTTGCCCTAGGGGAGAGAGGCATTGTGTCTGCACAGAGCTGAACAAATGTTTTTTAATTAATAATTTATTCAGCTCATGCATTTCTTTGTCTGCATGTAACAGAACACCCCTGGGAAGATCACTGAGAGCAGAGGCTGAACTTGGGACCTTGAATCTGAAACCCTGAATGTCTACTGCCAAAAGCCTCATCTTTGTCTAACAAACCTACTTTGGCATCCTAACCTCTGATGGGGTCCCTCCACTCTAGAAAGGGTTGTTTCCCTGGATATCAGTCAATCACTGTTTAACTGTCTGACTGACACCCAGCCAAATTCAGTCTTTTATTAAGAAATTCATTAAATTTATTAAATTACGTGGAGCCCACTTAGGTGACCCAAATTAGCATAACGCTAATAATATGCCATGTTTAACAGAAGAAATACAAGATGCAGCTTTTCCCTGCCAAGTTTCCAGTCCAATTTCTTGCTGGGGTTACTGGGTTGGTGAGATAGACCAGAAACAGTCTTTTCCAGCCTCTGTCCCTCTCGAGGCAGCTTGTCTCCATGTCGTGGGAGCCCAAACTCTGCTGGATTTAACCCAGAAGAACAGGACAATTTTGGGTAGTGATCAGTTTTGAGGGGAGGGATTTCCCCTTCTCTTCTGTGGAGGGGAGGGATTTCCCCTTCTCTTCTGTGACCTACCGATGCTTTGAGCTACCTTGCTTGGACGTTGCTGGGATTTTTAAGAAATTCTTATTAACATGCCTAGAAAGCAAGAGAAACCATGTTGAGCAAGGCCAAAGACTAGCTCAGCCTCCTGCCCATGACAGGGAGGGCAGCAAATACCTGGGGAGAGGACATGAGGACAGGGCTAACTATCAAGTGGTGCTTCTCTTCCCCATAGGAACTTGCAGGTTTGGCAGAGTTCCCAGCCCAGGCACTGCCCACAGGCTGTATCCTTTCAGACTGATCAAAGTTCAATCAAAAGTTAATTACGGCTTTTGGCTCCTTGTGCTGACATCAGCGAAGCAGCAGAGATTTCTGGGAAGTTTGGTATGGTGGTTTTGCATACTTGTATAATTATAGTGCAACAGTGCTGCTTGTTTGCCAGGAGCTGCATGAGCAAGGTCACGCCACGACAGCAGGGCTAGCTGCATACCTCGTCCGCAGATGGAGAGGGACTTTCTTGAGCGTCTTAGCTATAACGAATCATTGCCAGAATAATTTCAGAGGAGTATTCTTCTCCTGGAAGCATTTGCAAGCGTTATGTTATGAGCATTTATGGATGGATGGCAGAGGCTTTTCCAGCCTAGCCTGACACATTGAGCAATGTTATTTGTTTCTGCTGCCACACTGGATGAGCAGTAACTCTGCTTCCAGTGGGACAGCCGGTGTTTATGAGCATCATAGTTTCTGAGAACAGTCCCTCCAGTCACACTCATTTGTTTAAACTGTTCACAGAAGATAAACTCAGAAGGGCCACAAGTGCAGTTAGAAGTTTATTAATTCACGTTTTTTGTGCAGACTTTGCTGCCTCCCTGACCGAACAAACTATAACAGCCTCAGCGGCGCAGTGTACAGGAATGTAATATATGCCAGGGTCTTGCTACATCTATAAAAAGGCAGCTATCACCCTAGTATTGGTGCTGTGAAGTGTTAGGGGGTCCTGCTGTAAAACACTGGCCAGTAAAAACTGCTGGCAGTGCTCTGTATGGATCAATGGAATAGCAGCTGCCAGTTGGCTGAATTCAACACAGTAAAAGGAGATTCTTTCTCCCCGTCCTCCCCCATGCACCATGGCAGGAGTACCTATAATTTCGCTCTTTGAATGAATTGTTAGGTATCCCAGAGATCTAAAGCCAGATCAATTGTTTTATGGGCAGTAACAAACAATTATATCATATCTGGTTGGATTTTTGTTCGGTGCAGACTGCTTTGACAACATGATCTTTGTCAGCTAGTGCTTTTATGGGAAGGGTGGGATTTTTCAAAGGTGGTGAAGTGATTTAGGAGCGCAGATGCTAGTGGGTCTGTTTGTTTTGTGCTTCCAAATAACACAGGGCTAGTATCATGAATGCATTTAGGCACGATTTTTGTTTTCCCCCACTGAAGTCTTTTATGCACCTGAGGTTTGGCTGCAGAG
This sequence comes from Phoebastria nigripes, assembly GCA_035582835.1. Taxonomy (NCBI): domain Eukaryota; kingdom Metazoa; phylum Chordata; class Aves; order Procellariiformes; family Diomedeidae; genus Phoebastria; species Phoebastria nigripes. The sequence goes on from JAYKAV010002353.1 coordinate 576,968, forward strand.
TGTGAACACAGCCAAAAAAATCCTGGGAGGTCGAAGAAACTCAGCACACAGGTCATGGTGTATACACAAAATCCTTTGCATGTCTCTCTGGAGAGATCTCATCTGCTACAACCCATGTAACAGGGAGGGTATCACCCAAAAGACTTGCAGAGAGGAGTGTGGGGACCTCCTCCCTCTCCATGCTCTATGTCAGGGAAGTCAAGAGACCCAAGTTTGAAACTCTCCAGTGTTTAGATTGCAGTAGGGACTGGGAACAACACCTTCTCCCTCTGACGAGATCCCACAGGTCTTTTTGATGCTTTTCCAGGTGGGTTTGAGCACATGAAGTTCTCATCTGGAGCTATTTTTTTCCCCAAAACTGGGAGGTATCGAGGACCTGGCCTTTATTCTGCCCTGCTGGGGAGCTGCTGTTGTTACAGATCCCACCCTGTGCCCATGAACTTCCCCTGTGCCCTGGAGGTGTCAAAGCCAAAGATTTTGGTTTGAGCATGACTTAACTGTGTTTAATTTTATGTATTTGCTCAGGTGCTACCTTTTGTGTGTGTGAGGTTCAGCAATGTCAATTATTCTTATGGCTTTATTTACAGCAAGCTAACAACATAGAAAAGCCACCTCTGGAATTGGGATCCCCTTCTTGACGTGACCTGAGTGATTTTTCCTGAAGAATTTAGTGAAACAAGCCATAAAGTGCTTCAGAAATTCTGGGAGTCCCTGAGGCATAGCAATAGCTCTAGAAAATGCATTTAACTGAGAAGGTACAAAATGGCTTAGATGGCATAGTAGAAAATGTCCCGAGCTTCAGTTTTGTAAATGTGCTAGTTCAGAGGTGTGGTAATAAATATTAATTTTATTTTGACATTTGAAAGAGACATTTGAATGCTGCATATGTGCAGTGCAGAATGATTAAAAATTATTCTGGTGTATGAAATTTATGTTTTAGCTAGCGTGATTACATCCCTCTAAAAATGTGCAAAGCTGTAATCTTTTAAAATTGTTTTTGCAGTAGAGACATTAAAATTCAGTGAAGCACTTCATATATTTTTAAACAATCATGTTAATTTGGAAGTGACTCAAATAACATTCATTCTATTTTAAACATCAGTCATAATGATCCCTGTTCAAATTCTTTGTTTCCAATAAAAATAACCATGTCCACAAAGATCTCAGCAAAAAAAGTTTTCTTATACCATGAGCCACCGTAGAGGTGGCACCAGCTGGCTCAGTGTATAGCAGACATAGCAGAAAGGCTAAATGTATTTCCACTCCAGATCAGCTCTTTGTTTCAGAACACGGGATAGTTTTCCTTTGCCTCCTCCCATAGCCCTGCTCTCAGTCTGAGTGCCTGTCCTGGAATTTCCCTGATGTGGCAGCGGAATTGGAGTCGGGACGATTTGCTGCAGGCTGGGATTAGACAGCAGCCAAAAGCCTGTGTGGGCGCAGTTCTGCTGCATTTACTTTACAGATAAGGATCTTACGTCAGGGTTGCACTGCTGAGGGTCAAATTAAAATCAGAGTGTAACGAGAATGAAGTTGGTGTGCTTCTGAATGGAAGAAAAAAAATATAAAAATTAAATGTATACTCAAATCTTTAGAAATACATAGCACAGCATAACTCCTTCTTAATGATGGGTCTGAGTCGGTCTGTGTCCTCATATTCAGTCATCCCTCTTCTTTGTCAGTTCTGGATTTCTCTCCATTGAAGGTTATAAAGTGTCTATATCTCTTCTGGGTAAAGGTTTACCCTCATGTTGGATGGACCACAATGAGAGATGCCAGTCTTGAAGACGTATTCTTTTGTCTTCTGGTAGGTCTACCATGGCTCCTTCTCCATCACTCAGCATAGACTTTCATCCTTACTGTATTCTAGGCTTTCCAAGACCTTTACAAAGTCAGCGTGTACACGTTGTTATTTCAGTGGCAAGCACAGGCATTACATATTTATAACCCCCATGAACCTATACAATCCGTGTCTCCTCATCTGTCATGGAGCATTAGGTGGGGCAGGATACTGTCCTGTGTCTTACAGTCTTGATTTACTGACTGGACTCCCTGGATGGACCCCAGACCTGACTCACTGCCAGCCTCATCCAGGATGCTCAACTGAGCCTTCATCATCGCTGCCCTGGCCCTGCACAGGTGCTTGGGACTGCACCCTGCTGGGGGACACTGCCTTGCCTGTGTGAGGTCCACCACCTTGGATCCTGGCTCGTTGCCCCAGATCTGCTCCAGCTCCTCCCTGACATTGTAGGTGCAACATCTCTGTCTATGCCAGCAGAACAGAATGAATGCAGAGCTGAAGTTACTTGGTGGCAACGATGAAACTAGTAGCAAAAGATAAGGGTTTCTCTGAAGAACTTGAAATTGCATGTTGGCTAATGCTGCTGTGTGCTGACTGAAGGAGCTTTGCTGGAAAAATATCTGTAGAACAGAGCTTTCTGTAGAGCATATTTTGACAAACTTTATGACTTGCCCATTAGAGGTAACTAAAATTAGAGAAAAGATTAAAGATGCAAGGTAGAAACAATATCTGAAGAGTTCTTGACTATAATGTGAGTGAAAGCACTCTCCTTTGATACCTTAAAGGTGCTTGGTATTGCAGAGCATCCTTACAAAAAGGAGGTGAATCCCAGATGATGCTTTCAGACCATCAGTATTTGGTGAGATGCTTTTAACAGGCAGATTCTTCCCTTTTCTTCCAACTGACCTTAAGGGAAAAAATGCATTAAGGAAGGATAGTTCTGAGGATGTGAGTGTACCTTGCACTGCAAGACAAGGCTCCTTCTTCACTTGCCTTTAAACTCCAGTAATCACAGTTAACTCTTGAAGTAATGCTTTAAATCTCTGTTAAAACTGAATTTATCTTTGTTACTCTCTTGAGTTAGATAATGTAGTTTATGACCATACGTTTTTCTGAATTGTAGACATACCTAAAATCATAAAACAACTCCCTGTGGGAATTTGGAAGACACCTGCGAATCATTGTTTTTCATTCCTGCTGGACAGAGTAAGACTGTAAACCTGCCTCATTAAGAAAATACCACTTATTTGCCAAAACCAGAACATAAATGTGCAGGGAACTTGCAACGTGCTACTGGTTGGTATAGGAGCAAACAGTACCAATGTCAAGACCATGCACTTGTTGAAGAAACAGAAACATCAAAGAAAATGTAAATCAGTCACAGTGTCCAAATCCAGGAGCAGCTGTAGGTACCTAATACTGATCTGACTATACTGTATTGTGACTTGTCCCCTGCCACAGGATAGGGAGAACTGCAGCAAAGTGAATGTAAAATGTTTTACTTCTGAAAAAAGTATGACATTTAGCATCCAGTTTTTACTCGTGAAAAAGACTATAAAAATGAAAAAGTTGACAGATGAGTTGAACCCTTTCTGGAAAAAATACTGAAACAAAATTGCTATTAATGGCATTGGCTTACACCAAAAGTCTTGAATTTCAGTTTGCAGGTTGGTTCTGAAGAGCCATATTTTGCTCCATAGTCATTACTGGTGTTGGCAGAAAGTCCATTTTGGAGTGTGTTCATGTAAACTGCTTTACATGTAAACTAGCCAATCTAATTAAGATTTTTTTTGTGAAATAATAGAGATGAGAAATGAATGTCAACTTTTTAGTTTAAAGCTAGATTTCAAGAGCTTCTGCTCCTCTTTTCTGTTAAGGGTTATCAAGTAAATGTTGCTGGGCACCGTTAACTTCTCCTCCTTAAAATCACTTTTGATCACCCCTGGTATAAACTGCATTAAACATGTAGCACAGGAACCCTTACCCACCTTCTTAAACGTGCACAATACTTTGTACACACAAGGTGTGACAAAAAGAAAGCAGTATGACAGGACCGCATGGCAGCTCTATCTTCTGAGGTCAGAAGTATTTGTTGTGACACAGCTCTAGTTCAAAATGGGTTATGTCCTTTCCCCACTGACTTCTTTCTGAACTGATCTGAAAATTCAGATCCTGACCCCTCACTGAGTGCCTTGATTTGTCCCTCTTTTGGCAATGGGAGCCCATAACAGGGTGACCACTCTGAAGGAACTGACCAGGAGAACCTCTCTGTGCTGGCATCCTGACACAGGAGGAAAAACTGAAGTGAATGAGGATATATCAGTTTTAATCTCATCTAATCATTCACCTTTCCGCTCAAAACTTTAAGAAGATTGTCTTCTATTCTGATGTTATTTGTGATGTGAACATATCCCCTGGATTTGGAAAATAAAACCAAAGTAATTGGATTTGAAAAATGAACAAATTTTCAATAGGTTGTTAGAGGAGTCACAAAAGGACTTTCAGGCCTCTAGTGGCTTGGGCTGAACTTGAACTTATGTTCTTGAAATGAAAAGCTCTGTATGCCATTACTTATTCCCTGAGCCATACCATGCTGCTAATATATTATCTCTGATTTTTTTTTTGGAAAGAAATTTAGGCAAAAGGAAACTGTATTTCTGCAACTCTGGTGTGGAAGCTGACACTGGCAGAAGATGATGTCATGGATGTTACCCTTCTGTAGCTGTATTTATAAAACATCCCTATATATAAATCTATATAAATGAAGTTTGGATCAATTTTTCTCAATCTGTAGTCTGTAGTCCTCCAACAGTCTGCTGAGGACTTGCTGACTGAATTTTTCTGGATCTATTTTTTGTTTCCAGCTGTTATAATGCTTTAAAAAGTTAAAAGGACTTGACCTTACTGTGAGTAAAAAGATGTTGTGGTTACAGTAAGGTTATTAGGTGGTTAGCAACAGGAGTGAAGATGCTCTCTGTACTGCCAGTGGAAACGTGGTAGTTCCCAAAACAAATCCTTTAAAATCTGGTTTGCATTATGAAACAAATCTGGGAACTTATGGATATTAGCAGAATATAGCATGATGAATGGAAGCAGTCACTGTAAAACAACTAACTATCTGAAAAGGAACCTGACTGCAGCTGAAAAGAGAAACATGAGTCCTGCTCACATCCATTTTCCATCTGTTTTATCGCAGCAGAGATGGCTACTTTTTGCAGTATCAAGCTAAGACCTGGTCTTTGAAAGTATTCACTGAAAAAAGAATAGCTGAAAGAGAATTTCCATTTTCCTAAATATGATACACTTATTCCTGTGAGCCATTCCACACTGGGTAAGGGTGTGTAAGGGAAACTCTCCATGCCATGGAAATATCCTGTCATTTTGAAGATTAAGGTCACTAAATAGAAAGCAGAAGGTTACTTATGACAGAAAGCCTTTCTGCAAAGGTTCATGGCTCACAGGAGGGAACTATGATTGCCTGAAAGGCCTGAAGAGGCATTAAAAGTCAGAGAGGTCCTTCCCAGCGGCATACTTAACAAAGAGCTATCCTTCCTTCTTTGTGACATGGTGACATTACTTTTTTAATCCACCATAACTACTCTTTGATGAAAAGGAGAATGGTGACAATACAGCCAATGAACCTGACTGCTTTTCCAACTGCTATTCAGGAGAAACTGTATGTGTTTGGAGAAAGTCAGAAGCCTGAGGTTTTAAAGGCATAAAACCCAGAGGCAAAATTCTCTCCCAGAAGTTCTCGAAAGGCTCCCTAATATGTCCTCATAGTAATGATATAATGGCAGAGAGGGAATTTAGTTTCTGTTATGAAGAATTCTTCTCCGGTTGTGAGTAGGAAAACATATGCATGCTGTTTATTGACAGTGGAATAACACTTGCTACCCACTTTTTCACTTAAAACATCACAAACCCAATATAATTTATTAAAGCGGAAAATACTACTGCGCTATTTTCCCATTTAACACCAGTACCTGCATTTCATTTGTGTTATAGAAAAATGCAAGCATGTTACTTGTTCCCCAATTTCCTCTCACGTGTTTGGTCTCCACTCTTCCCCACTTTCTCCTTGTGTTTTGAAGCAAGTACATTTTGGAGACAAGATGATACTTTCAATGCCTTGGTCTGATTCTGAAGTAGGGTCAGGATTAATTGTTAGGCATCAGGTGATTTGGTTAGAAACAAAATTTTTTAGTATTTCTTATGAGGGATTTGGGGGAAGACTGTGTGAAGAAATTAATTTTCATGATCATTTGGAAAATCAATTTTAAAAGGTTCAGTTCTGCACATTCATTTGATAGTTTTTCCAGCAGAGGGCAAGAAAGTATAACAGATGAAAAGGGTGCTATTTTCCTGGACAGCCACAGCAGAGATGTTAAATGGTATAGCCTGAGGAGGGAACGTGAAAGCTAATAACCATCGCCCTTTTAGGTCATAATGGCTTTTAAACAGCCTTTTACTCTTCAAGGTTAGCCATAGAAAGACAAGGAAGGAAAGGAGCAGAGGAGACCACCAGAGCTGCCAACTGGTGCACGTTGCTTTGTCAGCACGAGTTCCTTCAGCTGAGATCTGATTTCTGGGGTGTGCAAGGGAAAGCTGTGCACAGTATCTTTTCAAACCAGTGCCTGTGCTGACACATAGGTCCTCACTTGATGTTTGGACTAGCTGTGGGATGAGGAGGCACACAGCTGCCTATCTGATGCAGGGCCATTATGGCTTTTGAGGTCAAGCCTGTGAAGTGGAGCTAGCTTCCTCTCCAAGGGACAAACAAAACGGAAATGTTAGAAGCTTGAGCTGATGCTCAGGAGTAAAGAGCTGGGATTTTGCATCCAACATGAATAAGGTTTGCTTATTGCCATATATGTGTTACTGTGGTGAGCATGTGTGTGTTAAAGACACATACATGGAAACATCCACAACTTTCAACTGTTCTGTGGAGTGAGTTTGCAGAATATCAAATTTAAGACTGCAGACCTCATTTGTTATGCAGCAGTGTGTATTGACCAAGGTATTTCTCAACTTTCTTCATACCATTGCACTGAGTTAAAAAAATGCTGTATAACCTGTCTCTCAACTAGAAAACCCCCAGTCTCTGATGCAAACCTTCTGTTAAGGTCCAAGCTTTGTTTGTGATACTGGTTTTTGCTGTTGATGGTTCCTTATGAATGAAAAGCATCTGATTTGGACAAAAAGTGCAGCTACCTGTTCTTCCTTCTTGTGTTTTCCTAATTTCATTGCAGTAAATTATATAGCTCATAAATAGGCAATCTCATACTCTCATTTTGCTGCCACTGATGGGGCAAATAATTTTATTTCTTATGATAATGGAAGCAGAATCCTGAGGAATAAAGCAAGCCTTGGTTATCATAGCTGATCGGGCTGTACTGGGTACAGCCTGAATGCCTAAGAAGAGTGGAAGTGATTCAAACAGTGTAAAAAGCTTTTTTATGCGATAATAATAATAATAAAAACAAAATCATACTGGTTGAATGCCAAAATTAGGAATATATTTGTAAAAATATGCTATTTTAGTAATAATTATCTGTTTAAAGTGTAGCCAATCATTTTGGAGCAATAAAGTGTCTAAGAGGAAACCATATGTCAGTTTTCATAAAGCTAGTTTTGCTTCTCTGTGTGGTTGTTAGTCATGACTATATACAGGTCAAAAGTTTCTACATTGCTTGATTTAAGTTTCTAAAAGCAGATTCTGTTCATATAGACAGAAATACATATTACACAGTAAAACTGACATAACAGTACAGTTAGCTTTCTAGCTTTGTAGCTCTGGTCAACTTAAAAGACTACATAATAGTGACCACTGGATGGTTCTGGTTTTCTCTTCCGCAATATGAAACAATCATATTTCACATTAAAAAAAATCAAAATTTGTACTTTGAGTTTCTCTTTTCTTTTGGTTAATGTATTGTGTCAAGTACTTTTGATTTGTTTATCCTAGCAAGATATAATGACCAATTTATGGCTAAAGATCTGTTCAATTTTTGGTATCTGAAAAGACATCAGTATTTTGAAAGCGGGTTATGGACAGAAAAAGAACGCTATAAAATGTTACCCTTATTCTGCCTAGTGTTTGTTCCCTATGCTATTTTTTTCCCAAGTCACTGTATCTTAGATTAGAGGTAAACCCAGATTTTTCAATGTCATGTATTATGTTTTTAACTAACCTCTTATAAGAGGGATTTTTCATGCAGAAATCCATTGAGCTGCAGAGATATTTCCCTGATGTATAATAAATCAGATATTTCATGTATTCCTGATATAAAGGACACAATTCTTTCTTTGGAACTGCGCAGGGCTGACTACAGTGGCCTCAGTGACCTGTAGCGAGCAGAAAAGTCAACTCACTTTGCCGTCAGTCGCCAGTAAACGATCAGAAGTGGAAACTCTGCTCTCTCTAACCTCAACCACTGGTCTTTCCACAAGGTCGGGTGGGGTGGCTCGTAGGAAAAGGAGCTGCAGGCCAAGAGGGCATCCTGGAAACTGCAATGAGCATTTGAGATCCTGAAAATAAATGTACAAACTGTTGGCAGCTGTTTGACAGCTCTGGCAGAGGATCCTCAGCAGCACCTCCCACTACCAGTTCCAGCAGTTGTATTTCAGGTGTTGAAATTAGGATGAGACGGATTGTGCCTGAAAGTGACCGTTCTCTCTGCTGACTGTAGGCAGCCTTTGTCACCTTCAGGCCTAGAGTCCTGCTTCAGACCTCTGTGACTGATCAAATGAATCCCACTCTAGGAAACTGTTAATAGGACTGACTCTGTCAGGGCATCTGCTATRTAATTCTTTACATCGGGCTTATAGCAGTAGTCTTAAAAAAACATTTTGTTCCATCCATTTTTCTGCTAGAACGCTCTTGTACACCTTTCCTTATTTTTTGCTGTTTAGCTAGAATTTAATTTCTGGAAGGGTGTTCTAAGTAGAGGTTTATCAAAACTCGTGTGGAATCCAGTTCTTGGAGCACTTACAATGAAAAAGTTTGTAAAATGTATACCCATGAACAGTTGCAGCAAAATGAAAGAAGTTTCTTTTTCTCAAACTGCACTTAAAACTCTTTGAGCATTCTGTCAGGAAAAAGAGGCTACAACTTTTCTCCCATCGTCTCTTGCAGTCCTGTCCTCCTTTCTCCTCTAAGCACCAGTTTTTTTTTACAACCCAGATTACTTTGTTCAAGAATCAAAATTGTCCTTTTTGGTCAAAATTCTTGTTTTCTTCTTCCCTGACCTTCAATATCCAAATTAATTTGAAATGGGATGTTTCTTGTCAAAATCACACTTTTAATACAAAGAAAATGCAAGTCATCTTTTTTTTTTAAATATTTTGGATGAAAAATTGGAAACAAATCTCCATGTACTTTCCTCAGATTTTCGTAAGTGATAATGAAAACTCTTGAAGAAATTAATGGCAAAAGTTGCAATACTAATAAATTTACACTACACTAGTAGTTATATCCAGTTTTTAGAGGATAGTTAATACCTAAAGTTATGCAGTCAAATTCTGTTCTCATTGAATATTGCATAAAGCTAGAATAATGTCATTGATTTGATTTAATTGAATTTCCTGATTGGAACTGAGGATGTAATCTGACTTAAAGAGCAACAAAAATGGTCTTGAATATCTGGCTCTCGAAGTACCATGGAATGAAGGACAGACATCCCTAACTCAGTCAAATATCTATTTTTAAAAAGTTATTATTCCTGCATGAATCAGAAAAAGGTTTTTCTGTGAAAGTTGCAGCAGTTTAGATCCATTTTGTCTTTCATAACCATTGTATCATAATACTTCTCAAAAGTAATTGCGTGAATGGTAGTCGTCTTGCCATTTTCTGATCCATCAATACCTAGTTTGTCACTTGGGGTATTATTCTGTCCATGTTGCTTTTATTTGCAGTTCTCATCAGAAATGGAGAATGGGGTACACAGCACTTTTTTCCTGTAACTTTCATGATAGTGTCTACCATATGTTCTCCCTACCTTTCTGTAAATACATTATGAGAACATATGCATATTATTCGCTAACTCTCTTATGCCAACACTTGTCTGAGATGTCTGTAAAGGATGCTATGTCTTGTGACAGTATAAAGATCCTCTGAATGCAATTAAAATTATTCTGAATGTTTTGGGGTGCTGTAAACTGAACTTCATGCACTATTTAGAACTGCTTCCCAGAGCTCTTTGTGTCTTGACAACTTACCTAAACTCAGAGTGTGTACAGATCACAGGTCATCATATTTAGCTGATGTTCAAGTATCCAGGATGCATGAACTTTGGAGAAGTCTGTCATCAAACTTGAAGTGAGATTTTAGTATTGTGATTAGATCTATATAGTGAATATATAAACGTAATCTTACTCCTTTGCTCTTGAGCATATAATTTCAGATGTGATACTAAGAACCTGTTCAGATATTTCTCTTATTTTGACTGTATTTTTATGAAAAGCTGAAGAATTTAAACACGTGTCTCATACCAAAATATTCTTCAGCGAATGCTTGGCACCTAGTTCCTTTGCATTTTCTTTGAGAACCTCAGCCTTTGTGATCTCTTAATTAAAATGGAAAAAAATGGAATATATACTTTTTCAAAGATTGTTACAAACATTCAAAAAGTTTGTATGGATATCAGAAACAGCCATAGAGCAAGCAGATCTAACTTTGGGACTGTGGATAAATGCATTAAAAAAATCCCAAACCCAAGCCCCTTAATTTATGGATACAAGCTTGGTGAAGTCAGTAATATTACACAAATTAGGATGATATAATATATAATGGTTTGCAAGGAGAGTGATAGTTTTGTTGTGTCCTGCATGCAACCAAATGGTTATGAATACTTAAATACCGAAGGCTGATCTGTTCCATGTGTTAAGAGGGGTTTACAAGAGGTTGCACGTTTTTTAGAAGATTTGAATGACAGATTCACGTCTTGGTAATCCAATGTGTGGCTGAAGTGCTCCAGGTTATGAACCCGCACAAGCAAACAGGCGTGTGGAAGGGATGAGTCATGTAATGCTGGTGATCCTTCCATGAGTGCTGTAAATTTCAGACTGTGGACAGGAGTTGGTATCTCAAACACAGACCGGTACTGTGGAGTGTAGTTAAAAGTCAAGAGTAACTGACAGATTTGTGTAAGTAACCTTTTGTAATGCCTCTTTAGAAAGGAGATCCTAATTGTTTCTCTTTGATGCTCTTTTCTATCAAGGTTTGCCTTTGTGGATGTTTGTACTGGCAAGGGTAATTCACTATTTATAGTATGCAGAATTCATTAACATTAGTTGCTGTACTGTGTTTTTTAATCACCAGCAACATGTGTTACAGGGTACAAATTTGCATCTGTTATGCCTATCATTCTGAAGTAGGTTAGTGACTAAGACGCTTTTTAAACGAGTTAGAGTGACGTCAGTGTACAAGTGAGTAAATCAGACTTAACTGATGATGTGCCACACCCATAGACACATTCCTCTGGCCACAAGAGTGGCTTCACTGGGAGACCTTTACTGGCCTTTTCAGTCTGTTTCATATTTGGCTAATACACACATCAGAGTTTTGGTTGGCAATGTATCTGGGCTAAAAATGGAGAGGAACAAGAGTAGGTCTCTAGGCAGCTTTGACCATTTACGTCTGAGGAACCTCTTAGAGCCATTATTGTTCTCTAAATTGAGCAGAATTATATGCTTTTGTGATCAAAAGATTTTTAGAAAAAGAAGAATTTTTTAGTGTTTTTTTTTTCTGTGAATGTTTGTAGCCTCTGCTTTGGCAGTAGCTTGACATGAAAACACAGCTGATGTGGCAAATGTCTGCTTTAAGTTCTTTGTCATTTTGACAGAATCATAGAATAATTTAAGTTGGAAAGGACCTCTGAAAGTAAACTAGTCTAACCTCCTGGTTGAAACAGGACTGATTTTGAAGTTAGACTAGGCTGCTCAGGGCTTTTGTCCAGGCAAAATTTAAATATTTCCAAGGCTAGAAGTCCCACAGCCTCTCTGTGCAACCTGGTCCAGTGCTTGATCACTCTCAGAGGGTCAAGTTTTTCTTAACACCTAATCAGATTTTCTGGGGTTGCAGCTTGTGTCTGCTGCCCTGTGTCACGTCACTGTGAGCCTCCTGGAAGAGTCTGTCTCTGTGTCTCCACATACTCCCATCAGGTAGGAGCATACAACAATATACAGCTGCTAATGCAGCCCAAGAGGCTGTTGCCCTTTGTTGCTGCAAAGGTTGATTTGCTGGTTCATGTTCAACTTGTTGTCCACCAGGACACCCAGGACCTTTCCTGAAAAGTTTATTTATATCTACTTTTCTGCATGCAGTAGAAAAACATAGTGAGAGGAAAAGGTGGAATTTGGATCTCAAGTTTAGGTAACCAAGTCTGTGAGGTAATTATGCAGTCAGTCTCTCCGGTGTCTTCCTAGAGAGAGGCTTCTGCTCTGAATTGTCCTTTGGAACAGTCTCCCTAGTATAAAGAAAGTTTGAGCAGAAACCGTGCTTACCTCTAACAATGAAGATAGGTGCCTAAAGCTGGATGGTTGATGAACCCAACTTCATGCCATACTGAAATGAAATAGATTATCAAAGTGTATTAATATTTTATTTTTAAAGGTAGAGTGTTTGTACATTGGGTACMTCTGCAAGATTTTAGAGAATCTGGGTTACAACTTCAAATCAGAAATATTTTGGTTTTTATTTCTGGCAGACATGGAGCACCTAGTAAAAGTGTACTGGAATACTATATTTATAAGCTTTGTTTTATAGGATCATTTTTTTTCCTACTTTTGTTGGATTTGGGAGCAATATTTTTTATATTTTCCATTAAGTGTTTTAACTAAAACTAAACCTGGAAATTTGACAAATAAAATAAAGTGTATAAAAAAAATCTTGTTTTAAAGAAATCAAGCTAGATTGTATTTGGAAAAAAAAAGGCTTATACTGTAAAAGGCTCTAGGTATCAAAACACTATTTAGAGTCCAACGTATACAGAAGAAAAGGTGTTTTAAATGAGTATTTAATGAATAATAAGCTGCTGAAGCACTAGTTATTGCTGGCATTAGCTGGAAGGAAATGAAAACTAAGTGCTAAAAGCAGAAAGATATCTCTTTTATGAACGATAGTGTTTTGAGAAAAAGAAAGTTAAAATCTGAAACCTTGATTGTAAAACAATATATAGCAGCATGAGGCTTTACAGGCCCTTTCTATTTCAATTAATGCCTGCACATTTCAGAAAATAGAAAGATGGGAAAACAAATGGTGTCTTATAGCTGTCAAGCTGTATGGTAAACATTTCAGAGCTGATCCCTTGAAGGGTGAACAAGTATTCTACTTAGCTTTTCCTCTTCATTTACAATTCAGAGTGACGTTACCCTGATGATTTTTCCTTTTACTTGCTAGTAAATTTCCTTTGGTAGCATTTGGTCTTCCGTGCCCTWTTCTTCCCCGCTTAATGTTCCAGAGCTTTCTTGTGAGCCGCAAAAGCTAGATATATTTCTTCTCCAATTTGTGAAATAGTATGGTGAATATTTACTCATTCAGAACAATTCTTTCCTCTCCAGTAGTCATATACACTGGGAAGATGTATTAATAATGTGAGGAAGTAAAGCAAGGCTAGTCCAGTGAGCAATATGTATTCCTGACCCAAGTGATAGAGAAGCCAATGAGGAGAGGTGCTCTACTGGACCTCATACTCACCAACGAGGAGAAGCGTGCTGGGGATGTGAAAGTCAAAGGCGACTTTGGCTGCGGCGACCCAAAGATGGTGGAGTTCAGGATCCTGAGGGGAGGAAGGAGAGTAAAAATCAAGCTCACAACCATGGACCTCAGGAGAGCAGACTTTGGCCTCTTCAGAGATCTGCTTGGAAGAGTCCCATGCAGTAAGGACCTGGGGGAAAGAGGGGCCCAAGAAAGCTGGTTAATATTTAAGGATCTCCTCTTCCACGCAAGGAGTAGGAAGTCAGGCAAAAATGCCAGGAGGCCTTTGCAGATGGACAAGGAGCTCCTGGCCAAACTCAAACACAAAAAGGAAGCACACAGAAGGTGGAAGCTAGGACGGGTAACCTGGGAGGAATACACAGGCGTTGTCTGAGGGATGAGGTTAGGAAAGCCAAAGCCCAAATGGAATTGAATCTGGCCAGAGGTGTTAAAAAACACAAGAAGGGCTTCTATAAGTACATAGGTGACAAAAGGAAGACTAGGAAAAATGTGGGCCCATTGCTTAATAAGACAGGTGACCTGGTTACACAGGATTTGGAAAAGGCTGAGGTACTGAATGCCTTCTTTGCCTCAGTCTTTACTAGCAAGACCGTCCTTCAGGAACCACAGTTCCCAGAGACCAGGGGGAAAATCTGAAGCAAGGAATATGTAGCTTTGGTGGAAGAGGATCTGGTCAGGGAATACTTAAGCAAACTGGACACACATAAGCCTGTGGGCCCTGATGGGATGCTTCCACAAGTGCTGAGAGAGCTGACAGACGTCATTRCGAGGCCAATCTTGATAACTGATCAATCATGTCTATGGGGGAAGTCATGCATGACCAACTTGATGAACTTCTATGATGAAATGACTGTCTTGGTAGATGAGGGGAGAACTGGATATCATCTATCTGGACTTCAGTAAGGCCTTTGACACAGTCTCCCATAAGATCCTCATAGACAAGGTGTTGATATATGGGCTGAATGAGCAGACAGTGAGGTGGATTGAAAACTGCATGAATGGCTGTGTCCAGAGGATGGTGATCAGTGGCACAAAGTCTAGTTGGAGACCAGGAGCTAGCAGTGTACCCCAGGGGTCAATACTGGGTCCAATCCTGTTTAACTTCTTCATTAATGATCTAGATGATGGGGCAGAGTGTACCTGCAGCAAATTTGTTGATGACAAAAAACTGGGAGGAGTGGCTGATATACCAGGGGGTCATGCTGTCATCCAGAGGGACCTCAACAGGCTGGAGAAATGTGCTGTCAGGAACCTCATGAGGTTCAGCAAGGGGAAGTGCAAAGCCCTGCACCTGGAGAGGAACAGACCCATGCACCAGAATATGCTGGGGACCAGCCAGCTGGAAAGCAGCTTTGCAGGAAAGGACCTGGGGGTCCTGGTGGACACCAAATTGAACACGAGCCAGCAATATGCCCTTGCAGCAAAGAAGGCTAATGGTATCCTGGGCTGCATTAGGAAGATCGTTGTCAGCAGATCGAGGGAGGTGATTCTTCCCCTCTAGTCAGCACTAGTGAGGCCACACCTCGAGTCCTGTGTCCATTTCTGGGCTGCCCAGTACAGGAGAAACATGAACATACTGGAGACAGTCCAGCAAAGGGCGACAAAGATGATGAAGGGACTGGAGCACCTCTCCTATGAGGAAACGTTGAGAGAGCTGGGACTGTTTAGCCTAGAGAAGAGAAGGCTCGGGGGGGRGGAACTCATCAATATATATAAATATCTGAAGGGAGGGTGCAAAGAGGACAGAGCCAGCCTCTTTTCAGTGGTGCCCAGTGACAGGACAAGAGGCAATGGGTGCACATGGAAACTCAGGATGTTCCCTCTGAACATCAGGAAACACTTTTTTACTGTGAAGGTGACCGAGCACTGGCACAGGTTACCCAGGGAGGTTGTGGAGTCTCCATCTTTGGAGATATTCAAAAGCCGCCTGGACACGGTCCTGGGCAACCAGCTCTAGGTGGCCCTGCTTGAGCAGAGGGGTTGGACCAGATGACCTTCAGAGGTGCCTTCCAACCTCAGTCATTCTGTGATTCTGTGATTCTGTGACATGTAGGTTCCAGTCTGGGGGTAAGAATTCCAGTTCTAGGCATTTATAATTAGTAAACACGTACACCAGCAAAAAGTTTCGTTGTAAACAAAACCATAATCTACTCCCATGGCATAGTATGTTCATCTACATAGAATATTTGAGCAAAATTACTCACCTTTCACTTTATGAACTCTGAGCAGAATCAATGAGTTTAATACGGGAAATATGTAAAGATTTCAGATTGTAGTTACATATTTTTCAGAGCCACTTTCTGCGGGCTGTGTTACATGGACTCAACAGCACTCCATATGGTTTGTTACGTTCCTGACATGTCTGGACCATGACAGCAAATTCTCTGTGGTCTTTACAGTGAGCAGCAGCCCAGCCCTGAGGTCAGGGCCCCCGAGCCACTCCACTGAGAAGGAGGTAGGGTTTCCATGAGTATGGAAACACATCATCTGCCAATACCATCTTATATAACTCAGAGTCCACATGCTGCACCAGGCAGTTGCCCTCCCAGCCTGGGTAAACCCATCCAGCCCAGAGACTTGTATCTGGGTAGAAAGTCATACAGGCAGAGGGCTCAGCAAGTACAATACTTCTTCCTGACTCCCTTTATATACCTGTGCTATACATGCCTTTAAAAATAGAGTAGTTTTTGATCATATGCCTTTAAAAGTAGACTAGTTTTGATTACTTTATAACTTGGGCACCTAGATGTAGAAAACAGGGTAGGGTAAGGTATATAAAATTATAAGATATATCTCTGGTGTAACTATTTTGATTTAGAATAGGGTAATTTGGGGTTTCAACTCTGCATATTCCTGATTGGTACTCACATGAAGTGCTCAGCTGCTAAATGACGGCACTGAACTTCTGCCTGAAATTGCTTTCTGATCAAGTCTTTCCTATTTCCAAAAGATGACCATACTGTATTTTCAAAAGCCGTCTAGGTACTGAAGAGCCAAAGTCAGTGGTGTTCCCATGGAACTTAGATTCCTGGAGCCTGAATTATTTAAAAATTGGAACTTAGACCTTCAAAGTTGTTTAGACTGTTTTTTGTAGCTTAGGCATTTCTTTGTACGGTTGAAAAGGAGAACATGTCCACTAGTAAATGCTAGAGATATTATCCCATAAATAGCCATGCAAATCTTACAATGTTAATAAGGAAGTTTTAAATCTGTGACTTCTGAGTAGCATTGAACGGAGAGTGTGGAAGGTGAAGCTTCTGTTTAATGTGATTTTATTTTTTAGCAAACTGTAGTTTTTTCTAAACAGACACATTTAGATAGATATGATAAGTACTGCTACTACTGTTGCCTCAAGGTATCATCACTAAAAATATTATGCTTCCTATTAGACAAAATTTATCTGTGACAAAACTTAAATATGGTTTCTGGAATTATGCTGGTGTGAATTTGGCAGATTACTCTGAATAACTCCAGAAGAAACATCATCCATCTATTTCAAGATATAAATGTGTTGTGACAAACACCGTGAAGAAGAAGGTGCCTGCCATTGTTACTGGCTTTTCAATTGAAGTCTGACAAGATCCCCTCTGACTGTATTTTGGGGTAAGATAGTATGACTGGTCTTATTGCTTTCATAGTCCGTAAGATAGCAAGCAGTCTCTTAGATAGACTCTAATGATCAATACCTGAAATTGTTAAATTTCTTGTTCCAATATACTAAAAGTCTCACTGCCATGCTATCACATGAATTTTAAATTACGGGACAGTAATAATGCATACAAACCTGCTTCCTCTTTATATCATATTCCCTTAAGCTACGTACTATTTCTGATATCTGACCACAGCATTTTCAGAAATCATTTCTTCTTGCCATAGAATTTCATCTTTCTAAATTTTGTGTCTGGGCTACAGATGGAGAGAATGTATTTATTGGTTCTCTGTAAATTAAACTAGCATCATGTCCTTTTTTTGTGTCACATGGAAATTGATAGTTTGTACATTTCATTTTCTTACTGCAATATCTGGGTGATTTATCTGCTTTGCAGAAAGACTGATGTTTTTGCCCTATAGTTAATGTTACTGGAAGATGTGTCCACCACTGGAAAAGATCTAGATTCTATATGTGCTGAAGAAGGTGATACTTGGATTGGAAGCTCCAGAGAAAATGGAAATACATCAAAGAGTTAATTCACAGAAGTTGCTTTTCCTTGCAGTGTATCTTAGGCTTTTAGCCGAAATCAGCACTGTGTTGTTGCAAATTTGTCTCTAAGATAAAGAACAAAACTAGATTTGATCACTGGTGATCACTAAACTGATAATCTATTTAAATAGATCAATGAAGAACCATTCTTATCAGCTAGCCTGACCTTCTAGATTATTGAGACTATAGAACTTCATTCACTTTCTGCATTAAGCTAACAATTTCTTTAGCTTAGGATAAATTAAGCCTTTTCAAAACAGTCCTCTGTAAGTGGGGAGGAAACTCAAGCTCATTACCTTTCCACCTCACATTTTAGTCAAATTCCACCCAAGGCATGTGTTGTGTCTACCCAAGAGTGATGGCATGCTTTCAAACATATTCTTCATATATCCTGAGCAATCCATTCCTAAAAAAAAAATAAAAAATTGCTATCAGTGATTGGATAAGCCAGTAAAGCAAGGTAAAACTTTGTTTTCCTGAATGGATATAATCACGAAGTCTTTTTTAGGTAATATTTTGCTTTCCTCAGAAGGTTATATTCCTGCCAAAAGGATGTACACATCAGAACCAATATTTAAAATATATTATTTGACTTTGTCTTTAAGAATTATGACCCTTGTATTGCAAGCCCCTAGCGCTTGCAATTGGGGAAGTGAGGGACTGGAAGGGAATGAAAAAATTAAGGTTTATTTAATACCATTTTGTGGATAACCAAGTACCTTCGCACTGCAGTGTTAACAAATGAATAGAATAACACTAATACATAAAATCAATCCTTGGATTTGAACCAGTTGGTGTAATTTGTTCTATCTGGTGTTTTACTCCATCCCAATGACTTTTCTTTATCATCTGTTTACTCTGGGTATTACCACTCTTGGATGAAGAGGAATTATATGTCCCACACTAAAGCAGCATAGCAAACAGAAGTGATGATTTTCCTAACCAGCCTAAAAAGCACTTTCTGCTCGGAGTTCCACTGATGCAAAAAGGAATTGTGAATATATTCATTCTGCCGGGTGTGCAGCAAAAGCTCTGAATACAAATACAGTATAAAATATCCAAAGGGAAAATTCCTCAGGGAGTAGAGCTATGGGAGGTGAAGGGTAGAAGCATGGTTTCAGGAAGTACTTTTCCTTCAGAATTACTGTGAGTTTCTAAAAGTGGGTTTGATGGCAGGCACTCAGAAGATGGAGGCATACATGAATTAAAACCCATTCTGTGAATTTGCCTGTGGTGCTGGGAATTAATTACATGACCTTTATGAAACCCTCCTAGTTTGCAGCAGCTGATCAACCCATGCAGTAAAACATAGACTTTGTTCAACACAGCACTGGCACAGCAACTAGTCTGGATAAATGTTAAGACTGTAAGACTATAGTCTTGATCAGACCTGATATCTGAAGTTGCAGAGGAGTGATTCATTCCCCCTTAGCTTCAGACACATAATAAATGTGCCTAATTTGGGGTCAAACTCACTTTGCAGTCAACGAAGATAACATTACTTCCAGAAGTCAATTCTAGCCTGTTTTTCTCTTTCCATTGATTACAGAGGAAACGCAGTGGGGTCAGGCTACCCTCAAATTATATACCACAGTGAAGTGCTTGAAGTTGAGTGGGATAAATCTGGTTGTGATCAGTTAATCCAGCTGGGACCCGCCAGGATCAGCCTAAGATGTCTCAGGAGTATAATGAAATTCAATTTTCTTGCTCTTGGGGTGAGGTAAAATAATACTGCCTTTAGGGATTGTTAAATAGCATTCATATTTATGGCAGAGATCTGTCCTTCTCAACTGGCTCTGTGTCCAGCCTGTAATTGCCCAGTGGGACAACAGAATATTCTCTTTAAGTCGCTCCATGTGCAAATATTAAATGAGTGCCTCAGCCCTGGTAGGGGATATTTATTGCCGTCTCTGCACCTCACTCCTACCTATGGCTTCCTGTGCCTGTGCCAGTCTCTGATAGCACAATCGGCCATAGAGTGGGGGAAGACATCCTCCTCCAGGACCACCTCTTTGGTCCTGCCTTCTCTGTATGGTTGCCCATGCAGGGGTGGAGGCTTCGGGCTGTGGGTTTTGTCTGGCTTTCCCCAGGGACTGTGTGTTTTTGGAGTACTGAGGTTGGGCCCATGGGGTCCTGCTGGGTCCCAGCAACCAGCAGAAGGGGTTGGGCACAGAGCCTGCTGCCAAAGGGTGGGAGCCTACCCCCCACCATGCCTGAGGTGCCATGATCTTGCTGACTTGTTCCACTGGCCAGGGTGATTGCCAGCCTTGCCTATGCCTCAAGTCAATCCTAAATCATGATTAGTGAAATGAGGGCATGAATGGTGAGATTTATTACAGACCTTACCTTCCAGGCAAATTTCAGGCTCAAGAAAACAGAGTGGCTACTGAACTAGAAAAGTTTTATTAAGCGATGTGTGGGGCTTTCTTGGTACCTTATTGTGATCAATATTGCAGTGGCCAGAAAGAGAACAGT
This sequence comes from Phoebastria nigripes, assembly GCA_035582835.1. Taxonomy (NCBI): domain Eukaryota; kingdom Metazoa; phylum Chordata; class Aves; order Procellariiformes; family Diomedeidae; genus Phoebastria; species Phoebastria nigripes. Next base: position 597,161 of record JAYKAV010002353.1, read on the forward strand.
GACCTATCTACAAAAAATACACTGTGTTTTCTTTTCCTGCTTGAATTCTAGAGGTTTCTTCACTACAAATGACATGCTGCTGCCTGTACCGAACATGAGGATTTATGGTTAGGCAGAGCCAGTACTGACCATACTGAGTACTAAAGAAATAAAACTTTTTTGGACATCAGATGCTATCAGAGACACTACCACCCCAAATATGAAACAGAAAGAAAGAAATTGATCAATGCACCAGAGGAAGAGTTCTTGAAAAGAGGCAGAGTAACTCATAGCCATTAGAAACGAGAGCACTAAGTAATGATTTTTTGTAACTGTTGGCAGCTGAGAATCAGCAGGCTCCTTGCAAAAGAGCCCAAGAGAAATCCCGCACGGCTGGGTTTCTGTCAGTATGCAGTCCTTGTCAGGGTCTCAGCACTGAAACTGAGTAACCTCTTCCTGAAACTCTGCCTGATGAAAATGTTGATTGCTTTATGTAAACAGAAGATAGTAGCTCATCTCAACCTGTAAGATGATCAGCCAACAGGCTTGCGAAGAGATCTTCAGTCACCCAAGGGTGACAGATCAAACTTCTTGGGGGTTACATGTGCTATGACAGATAGAGGGAACATTTTGCATGTTGCCAGGGGCAGATGGGCAACTGAAAGGTGGGACAACTTCCTAAAAACTTGCAATTATGGAAAAGCCTCTGAAGTCTCTCGTCAGTAAACCATTGGGTGATTGCCACAATGGGTCATGATGCCTGACAAAACATGACTTCAGATATCCTAGACAAGTTCTGACAGAAGGAAATGTCCAATAAATTTTTTGAATGGTAATTTCTGTTACATAAAGGAAGGAAAAACCAGAAAATTTTAGAATTTAATTTTGCAAGGTAAACAGCTATGCTCTTGTACAAACTTTGGCCTCTGTACAAACTCTGTGGGAGAGAGGAGACAGTACATATTGCATAGCCTTGCCAATCATTCTTTATTGTGATAGAGATCATCCAATCTGTACTATTTCCTTATTGTATTTAAAGTGACTAGCCACATAATGAAAGAAAGAGAAAGAATGATTTTTTGAAAAATCACAGGAGAATTTGCTTTGCAAATATCAACTCTACCTTAAAGTTGGCTTTCTCATTCTAAATTAAAGATTCTCACATGTTATATTCCAATTAATAAATGGTATCTTGTTCTGAAAAGGGTGCCAACGCGGCTGCAGTTATCGATAGCTATATGGTTTCTTTTTAGAATTAGGTCCCTGACCTAACTTTGAGTTTGTTTGGAGTTGGTTTGAGTGAAAGTGTTGCTGTAAGTCCGACAACAGACTTGTAATTCAGGAAGCTACAGAACTGGATGCTATTAGGCAGCAATGTGTGAGCCTAACTAAAAAAGACATTGTAAAAAGGCTGCAACATTAAGCAATCTGATTATAATGCAGTTAAGATGCTTTAGAAAAGCAGGACTAATTTCCAAGAACTTTGCTATCATAGCTATCCTGCCTCTGGGACACAAACTAGTATCTCTGCATGACACTACATTACAGAACAGGCGAAGAAGAGTATTTACGGTGGTGCTCTTCTGGTCTCATCCTAACCTCTCTTACATTGCAATACAACCTCATCTGGCTTCTCCTTGTACTGGTCCACGCCTTTAGCTGGCAGAGAAGAATTCGCAGTAAGCCAATCTTGTGTAGACATGCCAGCATTTTCAAAGCTGGTTTGGGTAGCTCCACATAGTGCTGCACTGCATAACACAGACTTATCCCCACTCCCTGTGCATGCAGCCATTATGACTGTTTATATAGGCAGAAATATAACCAAGTACCTCGGTGATTGTGCCCCTAGTCCAAAATAACCCACTTAAACATAGGGACACAGAGACTGATCATATGCCCCAATTAAACACATTTTTCAGTGCTCCTGTAGGATCAAATATGAACATGTCTTTGCACTTTTTGCTACATCCCAATCAGGCTATCCATATGAAGACATACGTAGCCTTTCAATGCAGAATTATAATGAAAGAGTCTTTTGAAACCATAAACGCTGCATGGACAATATGTCTCTCAGATATCTATAATATTAGGAGAAAATAACCCCTTCAAAATTGCACTAACTGAACTACCAAAAATCTACAGGATGCTGGTAATAATAAAACAGCTCAACAGTGCACAAATTCCTGACAGGTATTAAACTTGCAAGAAGCTAATATAAAGCCAGAAGTGCAAGTCTGATGGGCTGTTTGATCACAATCTTGAAAAGATACAGCAAAAAAAGACAGATAGCTGTATGTACCATGTTATGTAAGCCTCTCTGTTTTTTCAGCTGCTACATTTCCTGAGGCAAGAATGTTGAATAATAGTTTCACAAAATTTGACTCTTAAATATTTTTGAGTTAAAATGCGTAACAGTCTCCAGAGATATAAACATGTGCTTTCCTCCTTTAAAATCTAAACACGGTAAGTTTTCTTCTGAATTTAATTTCTAATATATGCCTTTTTTAAAAAAGGGTATTTGGAGGAGAGGTAACTGCCAAAATAACAGTTGAAGGAAGAGAATAATAGCATATTTTCTATCTATGAAGTAATTATTGTACATTTTCCCAAAGAATGCACTCAACATTAACTTTTTGAAAGGCTTGAATGGGTCACTGCATTGAAGGAAAACAAATTTTGAAATTCCTTCTTGTATTGTCAGCTGTTTGTATATGTAATGACAGTGTTATGGACTGCCAGAATAGTAAATACACAGCATCACTGCCAAATCATACGGGATTTAAACCTGCCATAATAATGTTTTCATAATTACAGAGGAATGTGTGGTGGCCAGTGGAAAGAAAGCTGAAACTGGTGGCACTGAATGATCTGTCTATACTTAACCGCAATGTTACCATTCAGATTTTTCTTTTCTTTCTTTTCTCTTTGTCTGCTACTTGATGATTTGTTCATTTAGCTATACCTAGACCTGGTGCCATTGGGGCCCACTGATGAGCACATAACTCCTACTCAGGAGCYGAACTTCCATATTAGATATCTCTTAAGCAGACAGATTAACAGACTGATGAACCTGACAAATCTGAATATAGTAGCCGAGATAAAAATCAGCCGGTTTCATAAGACATAAGCACTTGTAATAACTATACAAGATGACAAATGTCAATGTGTTAGATTTTAATGGATCAAAGGATTCAACTCTGTTACTTTTAATGGCTTCAGTTTTTGTGGCTTTCAGGAAAAATGTATCATGGTCACAACCTCTATACATCTATCACCTAATTAAAATAGAACCAGAAGCAATGAACTTACTCTCTACAGATTGGATTAGAAATTTTGTCCTTTAATCTCAATGTTCCAAATAACAAATGTGCCACATGAAAGAGACCAAAGCAATAGTTACATTTATGTATCCTAGAAAATATTTCTACTTAGCTGAATTATTTGCTGAATTATACTTTCAGGATTCTCCATATTATTTTACTATGATTGGCTTGCTTTTTTACTAGTTACTGTTTAATCCCCTGGAAGATGTTTGCTTCAGTTCTACACCATTTTTCTCCCTCTGAAAAGCAAAGGCAAAGATATTGTAAACACATTTTCTCAGATGCGTGATTTTCCCTTTGTCCTAAAATGTATCATAAGCACTGAAAGGTTTTTTTTTGCTCTTGTAGGTCACACATTATATTCGCGACATGTAAGCATCAAAAGTTCTTTGAGCTTTTAAGATCTCATTATATGAAGAACTCATTAGCAAAAAAAACACTCAAAAGACAAAACTAAAACTCAGATGAACACTATCCTCTGCATTAATCAATCTTCTTACTTTGTATGCTGCGAAAGTTTTAGGAACTGCATGTGCCTTTTGAGGATCCATAGCTGCAAAACTGTTATCCTTCCAATAAACAAACTGGAATATTTGGTGTTCAGACTTTATTCATGGATGAAACAAAATGTGTTAACAAGGAACTTTTATTGGGTTCCTTTTCATGCTGTTCCTTTAGTCTTCTTGACAAGTAACTTCATCTTTCATTGACATATTTGAAGTCCTGATAAAGGAATAACCACAGAAAAAAGTTGAACACAAAATACACCATGATATCTTCTAAATCCTTAAGCAGATGTCTGGGCTAATAATAATAATATTAATAATAATAACACACCCCTCCTTCCCAAATGCTTTCAGGCAAAACAGTCCTCTGAACCTCTTCCTATGTGTTGGAACAGAGTGAAAAATATGAATAACTATTTTATACAACCATTTGGGTGAGTCATAGAGGATTTTTTGTTTGTTCTCTTCTCACTGTCTTCCTCTATATCCTCTGGACATATGGAAGAGATTATACTAATAAGTTATTTCAAAAAATCAAATTTGCATGATAGTGACTTGTTTTATGGTTGGTTAACTTCTATTTTATGGTACTATCTGAATGCCATGTAAATTGGGATAGCAATATCTTGCTTTTCTGAGGGCTGTGTGGCTTGCTTTCCAGAAGGGTTAGGCTAAATACTCACTTATATGAAACTGAACGTATTGCAGCTGTTTTTATTATACAGGGTTGTGATCCATGGAAGAAAAAAGAAAGAGGATTAAATATTTGGAATATACTGCAAATCATACTGAATAACATCCTTCTGTATTCACTGCTCAGAGCACTTGTACTTCAGAGGTGCAGATGTTGCTTACGCGTGGGGGCGACTCAATTTGATGACCTGGGTGCTCTGTGGTCAGACTTGTGCTCTGCACCTGTGTGATTCACCAGGAGAAAAGAACTGGCAAGGCTGCCTCAGGGTCCACACACAGCATCTCCTATCTCCCAGTCCATTACAAGAAACAGTTAGTCTGGCAAACAGAAGTGAAAAGCTCACAAATAACACAAAGGATATTTGTAAATTTTGTTTTTTTCCTGCAAAATAGAAGCGGATCTCAATATTTTAGGGACTTAATGTGATGAAGCCATAACAAGGCCCCCCTTGGCTGGTAGCTAAGTTAGGAAAAGAATCAAGATGAAAAGTGAAAAGAAACCCCAACTTTTACAAGAGTAATTAGCCGCTGGAACAGACTATCAAGGGAAGGAGGGAATTCATTGTTGCTTGGAGTCTCTGTGAAAAAAAGGCTGCTTTAAAAACTGTGTTTGCCGATGCCTGTAATTTTTACAATGTGTCTTGTGATGCTTGGTGGATTCTGTGTTGAGCCAGCTCCTGTGTTTATTTGAAATGCTCAGATTTCATCTCACAAAGCAACATTTCTAGCCTTCTGGTCATGCTGAAGATTTTGTATGGCCCAAGTGAAGCCTAATGCCTCCATACTGAAAAGGCAAATAAAGATACTTAAATGTTTTTAAAAATCTCAAGGTTTTTAAGTCAATCTCATAATTTCTGTGCTTAATTTATGATTCTTGAATCTTTGGAGTTGCCAGAACTGTAAAAACGGTTTTCTGCAGTTCTCTACCATCTGAAAGGAATGTGAGCGAGCTAAGAAACGTGTAGGAGAACTGCAGCAACTGCAGTTTCTCCATGAAATCTTTCTCCATGAAATCTCCTGACTACAGTATCTTAATTTTTTTCCTGGTCTTAAAATTCTTCAGTTTAAGAGCCATGTGTTACAATGGAAAATTCAGTGTCTTGTTTTGCTAGAAACTAACTGAAGTCTGTGATTAACACACGCAAAACGTACAACATATTGCCAGTGCCACTATATGCTTATATATAATGCAAATATATTTGTCCTTTTTTCTGCCTTATTTCTACCATCAGACATTGTCTAGTGGCTATTACCCACCCTGCATCTAAAACTTCAGTTGTCTTGATGTTAAGGTATTTAGGACTGATGTTTTGTCACATTTTCCCTTTGAGCTTATATTCAACATATATCTCAGTATCTTACTGATTGACAGAGAGTCTCCAGCATTCCATTAGCCATCACCTGAAGACAGCTGGGAACCTCCTGACACCTCTGTTGCCTGTTCTCTACTCTGCTTTTGAAGCTCAAATGGGAACTTACTTTGTTACCAGTTGGATAAAATTTGCTATGGACCTGCGAAACTTGTTAAGGTGAGAAGTGCATTGTTTTTATTTAGGTTTTCCTTTTTTTAAATCATCCTTAATTCAAAACAGGTTAAACAAATAGGCAATCATTTATTTGTAACATCAGAAACAGACAGCACAGTCAYAGATGTTCATAGAAGAAATAAGTGAAGAAATAAAAGAAAAGCTATGTTTAGCTTCCTTCACTAGGATTAGGTCAGAAAGGTCTCCTTTTCCTTCTCTAAACGCGATTGTTTCTTCTCTTGTCAAGATCATATTCAAGTTTCAGGCTTTATGCTTGTCACGTCTCTCCTGTGATGGAGTATTCTAGCTTTTTTATTCAGCTTCTTCAAGCAAATCTTCCAGGGGTCCAGACCATGCATTTTTTCCTTCCGCAATGACTTCTGTTTTCTCCTTCTAGGAGAGACAGTCTGGCTTCCCACCAAATTTAGGGGAAAAAAAAGAAAGATTATTTCCTTTCCATAGTTATGTAAATATGTTTTTGTCTACTGGGACTCATCCTCTGCTTTTAATTGTTTAGCAAACAGCAAGTTGCTTCAATAAGGTGCACAACTGTCTCCTTCCCTTTGGTGACTATTTCTAATTCTTCAATAAGGAATGTATCGTTCTTAGACCTTACTCTATTATCAAATTTTACATTAAAAACATACATGAAAAGCCAACAGTCTTAACTGTATACAGCTTATTACTAGCTTTTGACTGAGACCAGACATGATGCCACAGAAGTCCTCTGGAATGGCAGTGGATTTGGGGGTGATTAATCCACTATTTGTTCCTTTTAGTTATGTAATAGTATTGTATATAAGATATATTTCCCCTGGAAGTAGATATGTGTATGAGATTGTATTTCCCAATTAGGTAACTGGAAATGAAAGTACTCTGATCTGCAGCCCATTTCATTTTGCCAGAACATACAGATGCGTAACTCAGATCTGTAAACAGGTGTTGGGGGAACTGGCTGAAAATATTCCATAATGTGGTTTTCTTTTAGCTGTTGCTTTTAGTTCATTTTAAAAGCAAATTTATTTTTTTTCAAATTATGCTTTTATGAATGCTTTGTGGCCTATATCAGTGGCAGAAGCCCTAAAATAAAGTTTTATAATTTGCTAGAACCATTCTAAGGTATCCTTATGGAGAAGTCACATTTTATGCTTAGAAGAATTAAATATGTCTGCAGAAAAGCTCCATACTCTGGTATCAAGTAGGTCAAGAATATCAGGTTATAAAAAGATTTGGAATATCTGAAGCAAAGGCCCTCAACTAGATCTCCTCTAAAGCCCTGTTTTGCTCTTTTTCTCTTGCTTAGTCTCTCAAGACTGTAAATACTTAGGAGTGTATTAGTAAGCTAATGTGGAGAAAATTCTCTTGCAGAACACTTGGAGTTTTAGAAGTCAGTTTCAGAGGAAGAAATACCTCAGAAAAGTAATACGTAATCCCATAAATCTTTTCCTGTATTGACACTGAAGACAGCGCTTCAGACATGAGGACTGTTCTGAGTGATAGCCAGGAGGGCTTATATCTTGCAAGATATAGGTATCTACTGCTTTTCTCCCTACATTCATGGACCCTAAGATCATAACCGAAGGCAATAAACAGACCAGAGGGCTTAGATCTAAACTTTGGTGTCTTTGTTCTCCATTAGTCTTTCTACCTGCAATTTAAATTGAAAGAACTATAAAATCAACATTTCCTCACTACTTTCCTATACAATTGTAATCACCATAGCATCATGCGTCTCAGATACACTAATTTATATTTGCAGTAGCTTTATTAGGTAAGGGAATGTTATTTCTGTTTTACAGGTGGAGAACCAAGGTACAAGGACATTCACACAGAAAGGTCGGGACTAAGCTGCAACAGCAAACCAGAAATTATGCCCATTGACACAAATGTATCTACATGCACCCACATAATCCGAAAGCTCAAACATCCTGTTTGGAAGCATGGGAAAGAAATAATTTCAGCAGTCTAATTCTACCTATTGTGCTGGAAATATGGAAAAGTACAGAAATCTAGAAAATGTGTCTTTTGTTGTCTTTGGATGATGAATCCCTGTTTCATTGACTACTAGCAATTGATAGGGAGCTCCTTGGTCATCAAATGCAGCCCTCCTGTATTTCAGGTAGGCACTTTATATCGATGAATTGCTGGTCATAATCGATTCAGTGCTAGTCCAGTATGTGAAAATTATCGACAATAGTTGGGTTAAAACCCAGGAACTTGTTTTTGCTTTGAGGAGGGGACAATTGAAGCCAACAGGGTACCAATGAGCTACAAATGAATAAGCCAATTTTGAGGTAGGCAAGGCAGGCCCTAATTATACTTACTATATATAAATTTAGATTCTGGCTCTACTGAAATAGATATGGATTTTGTCATTGACTGTGCTGAAGCCAAGCTATTATTCATTGCTTCCAAGTGAACTCTTGGCCAAGGGAACTCGGCCATTATAAAAGGTGTTTCAAGTTATTTTTAATAGGGCTCTGCTGAGGTATTTATTATTTATTCAGTTATTTCTTTGTCTTATCACTTGGGCAACCATTCTGCGTATTTTGTGTGAGTTTTACCTTAGAAAAGGCTTCTTGAAATTCTTACTACATTGTACTTTCATTCTGTTTAGACAAAATCTTTAGTACAAGGACAGTTTACATTCTCAAACTGGAGCTTAAGGAAACTTAAAAAACATCAAGCTGAGACAAGGAACATTTTTGATATCACTAAATACCTAAGACGTGTGTGTGTATGTGTGTGTGCGTGTGTGTGTATGTGCACACGTGCACGCATGCATGCATGTGTGTTGTTCACATCTAACAAGTGCTGAAGGGTGAGCACAGACAAGCTATGGACTCTTAACTGGAACTTTCTTAAACTTTCTGAACCTCTTGTGTCTGCAAAATTTCATGGAAAATCTCATATGAGGAAGCTGACTCGTGATATTTTGACACTTTCATCTCCAGAGCTAGAAGAGCTGAAACATACCAAAATAATTCAAAGCAAAGTTAGCCAAAGGCTTTGAACCTTAGGGATGTAGTATAAGTTTAGTTTGGATTTGGAGCAAATACTCTTAGTGAATCTTATTTTATTTTAACTTGTTTGTTCACACTAGGTTTTAGTGAGTCATCCTGAGGGTTGTTTAGTAAGTAGAGTCTGGGAATTGAAATTCTGGAACTAGGCACAGAGTGAACCAGCAGCTATGGCAGTGGCAGTACTGGAGGTCAGGATTTAATGCACAGACGTATGTCTCTCGAATGGGTCAAACTCCAAAAGCTTTAAATGTTGATGGGCTGATTACTGAACACACTAACCATAATAGGTACCCTGTTCTGAAATACTTTGCCATCTTGTACCAGCATTATCACCCCGTTCAGAGGTGAGTTTAAAGAAGATGATTTCTTAGAAGGCTAAATCCCTATTTTATGACAGTTTAAAAGGATAATTAAATTTAAATTATTCTTTTTGTTCTTCTAAAAAAAGAAATAACTAACTTGGGTGAAAGTGTATGGATCATTGTGACTTTAGCTATTATAGAAAATCTATAACTATGGACATTGACATATCCTTTGTTATACAATACAATTACTTTGTGGTAATTTTATTAAAGGTAAACTGTATTTTACTTACTTTTTTTAAAAAAAGAAGACTACAAAAGAACTTTCATTTAAGATCTAATTGATTTGTTGGAGGTCGGTCTCCTTCTTAAGCCCTTTTTGATTGATTCGCTGAAAAAGGATTTTTCAAATAGGAGATAAAGAAGCACTGAAAAAATTGCCCGCCTGGCCTGCATTAATACAATACAGTATTCCAGTAGGCATAAATTTGGGCAAGGTCAGTGTCCTGTCAGGTCAGATGCCCTTGTTCTTACAGACTATTGTTTTAYCAAAAGTAGTCTTAGTGGACATGCATACGTTGACAAGTCCTGGAGAACTTCTTAGGCCAATGTCCTGGTGACCATCCTGGCAACACCCCAATGCTATTCTGAGGCACAATTTAGCTATGAACATGTAATTCTCTCTACCATCGCCTGTGGTGCTCAGCCATGCGGACTGAGGAGGGGTGACAGCTTACTCTTCCGATACGGAGAACTGCAGGACCAGGGACAAGCTCCAGCAAACACAGTGACACTCATTGGAGTTGATTGATACTGTGCTGCAAAATAGTTGAAACTGTGAGCAGAGATATCAAAAATTAGTCCTTCAGTTAAACATTTTTACCGGAAGTCCCACCTCCTGCAAAGTTAACAGGATATTTTACATTGACTTCAAGAACCTGTGAATCTACCTCTTGTTCTGCTTCTGAATTACAGGACTTCTTTTTAAAAGGACTTTTCATACCAAGTAGGGAATAATTTTCCTACAAAACAACACAACTGAAATATAATTGAACTGAATTATCTGAAGACACTTTGGCTGTGTGAGTTTAATATAATTTAAGCAAAATAAAATAAAATGTTAACATTAAATAGGAATCAAAATATGTAAAGATGGATTTTCCTGGCCATTCATTTTCAAATTTCCTGTTTTATTTAATTACTATAAATAGAAATATATACATAGTTTGGTACAGGCCAGGGACCTTGTTGCACAACAGTAGGACCGGCCCAGAAAGTTAATGGTTCCTCCAGCCCTTCAGTTCCTCTCCACACATCTGCACAGACAAGGTGCACACTTAAATTTGCTCTTTGGGTGACTGCTGGCTTACTTTCCTCGTGCATGGGAAGATTTTTCACATGTACATTCATAAATGGGTACAGTGGATACATCATGTGTAGCAAGTTTTGAAAGTAAAATTTCATTCCCTGTCGTATGATTTCTAGTTGCTGTAGCCAGATCTTTTTATAAGTTGGTTCTTGACTTTCCAGAAGTTATTTATGAACCACATTTTATTCATGAGTCTCTGGTCATTTGGGACTATTACCTTATGTAGGTGAGTACCTATATCTATAGAGAGCACGAGAAGGGAAAAGTGAAGAAGCGACCCTTAAATGGCACAATAAAGGGTAAGGAGGTATGCTCACCTGGGATAAAAGCGCTGTGAGAGGTATACAAACAGAAAGCAGTTTAAACAACCTGACCCATTAGTAAGAAGCAGTAAAATGTGCAGAGGAAGAAGGTCTGGAGGAATCTGAACTTGTTGGCACTTGGAATCCACTTTGTTCATCCTTAGTTATCACATAATGTGATATRAGCGGTCATGACCTAATTTTAACAGACACTTAACATGTTCTGTTTTTTTTTTTTTTTCAGCTGTAGTAGCTACCAATGAGACAAGTAAGGTGGGCAGGCAGACATAGCTGCAAGTCATCTACAATGTCAATTGAGAGTAGCCTTAAACAGATGATTTATTTGATAAACCACAATCCTTTTTACTGCTTGGGTGTCGTGTTTGAGACAGTTTGGTGTTTCCTTGATTTCTTTTGTTGCTTAATAAAAGAAAGCTTCTTTTTTTTTTTTTTTTTTTTTTTTTCTTTTTTTTTTTTAATCTTCTTCCTTTATTATATTTCTTGTAGAGTTTGTTCAGCTTGTTTCTCAGTGTCAGGCACTTGCAAATGCATCTCTCTACACCTGATGTGTTCAGTTCTGCCAAAAATACTCCCAGTAACTCCAACTTTCCTTTTTCCATTGTTGCTAGTCTTATATTTGAAAATTAATATTTTTCCTACTTTTCATATCCAGCCCACTTTTATGTTTCTTCTGTAAACATGATTTAAAAATTTCTAAAGAAATCATTCCGGTAAAGGACATGGTCTTTTTGGCTTCCTTTACCTTCAGTCCTTCAAAAAAGCATTATTTCTGGAAAGCCATTCTGGAAACAGAGTGAGTAGAAATTAAAATAATAATTCCTGATTAACTTAAACTTTTCATACTTAGATTCACCTGTACTTTAGTTTTCATCAAAATTGTTCCTGGAGTTGTTTTTTTTCTTCCCCCCCCCCCCCCCGAAAATGCCACCCTCATAGAATCATTTCCAATATTATTATTTCTTATTAGAAGATGTTGAAATACAATCTTGAAATCTTTTTCTCAGATCATTTTTAAGTAATTATTTTTCTTTCCTGTTCATGTCTGCATTCCTTTTAGAAAGTAATGGTAGCAATTAGGAATAAAACTATTAAAACAAAAACTATTAAAGCGTTTGCGTCTTGCCCAGACTTGTCCTTCTCCAGAATTTTGTCAGTTTATGTGAGATTTATCTTAYTGACTTTAAGTTATTCCACCTACTTCAGGCACCCATCCCTGAATAAACTTCCCTCTGGCTGTTGAGGGATCTTAGCCTTTACGTGACTAACATTAGCTGAGATTCATCCCCTTTCCCCTCTCCCTTCCTTTCTTGTTTCATCTCTTTGTGTCATAACGAAGTTTGGGTGGCATGATGCCTTTGACACACATTTAGGAGAGGTTCATTGTTAGAAATTCACAGTTGAGGGATATATCTTTCCCTTCCCCTAGCTGTCAGGCCCCACTTGTGTGGATTGCCTCCTTTATTTCTGAATAGCCATGCAAGGCAAAGAGTTGCAGAGCTCTTCAGTCGCCACATCCATCGGCCCTAGATGTGACCTAAATTCATTATTTCTTCATAAACAGCACAAAGCAAGGCAGAGAAACAAGGTTATTAATAATTAACCTAAAACCAGCAGAATATCTTCACGTTCTCCATAGATTTACTGCCGGCTGTATTACAGAGCTGACTCATTTCTCTTTTCTTGTCATCTAGCGCTGGTGGGCCCCTTTCATCATTACTGCTGCCTCAGTCCTAATGTTAATATCTCTGAGGATTTGTATTTCAAATTTCCACAGCTATATTGGTTTCTAATAAGTCCAAGAAGCACTTCAGCTCTTCTTCTCTCCCTGGATATGTTGTCCTAAGCTAACATTCTGTGAACTGTTGAAATTATTCTTATTTAAGATCATTTTAATTCATTTTCAGATTTAAGACTTCATGGGCTTCTCATACTTCATAATGAGAATGCTGTCTGAGCAGGAACCTCTAAAGGAGTGAGAGGCTTTTCTGCAATCTGTTCTCCTAACTTTACATCTGGATTTCCCCAGACATTAAAATGGTCTCTGCTTGGAAGTTTGTCTGGTGGGAATTTGAGGATGAAGTCATTTTTCTGAGCATCTCACACCTGGAAATCCAGCTGCTTCTGCTCTGGCTAAGCTGCTGGATATCTGGAAATCTCAGACACGTCAGCTGAACTCTGGCACTCACATATAAAATGTTTGATGTTTCTGGGAAGTCTTGGACCTCCTGTGCATGTGCCGTTCAGTGAATCCCATGTCTCCAGAAGGTTGTGGCTACACCATGCAGAGGTATCCGCAAAATCCTGGTAAGGCTGCCCTCTTGGCTCCTGCCTCAGGCGTTGTTTGACACTGAGCAGGGACATGCGTGACTTGAAAGCTTGTTCCTTTCTTCCAAAAATATTATCAGCTAGTCTAAACTTTTTTTCTTAGACCATCACAAGTGCAATTACACTACCACTAGCATCATATTATATTTTCAAAACTTTTTTTTGTTTCTCTCACCCTAACACAGTTTATCCTGTTCTTAGGTGTCTTCGTACAGCTTTGCTCAAGCTTTAGCTTCTGTGCCTTTCTTTTCTTTCCTTATGGTGGGTTTTCCCTAATGCTTTTTTTCCAGGCTTATATTTACTTTTAATTTGCCCTCGGACACATTTAATGTAACACAGAAAGTCAAAATCAAGATAGGATAAAGCTGAATATTCTAATATCTACTTAACAATATTTGTTAAAWATTGTGGTATCTGCACGCCTTTTGGAGAGCACTGCTAGTATGTTGTGTTCTCCCATATGGGCCTGACCTTCCTGCAGAGGCTGGAGCCTCTTTTGGGCAACAGTTGTCTCTCCTGGGCAGCGCATAGCCCAAGGGGTCTGGCATTTCTGAGAACTCTCGAAAGGCAAATTGCTATTACTATTGCTAACAAAGGACCAGGCTGGGGCTTCAGGAGTCTCCTTCTTATGGAAGAACGGTAGATGCATGTCTATGAGAATCCTGGGCAATGCTGTCTTCTTAAAATACTGCTTACGAGAAGCTGGAAGCCTGTATTGGAGTAATGACCATATATTGCCCTACCATGTGCATCTCCTTGTCTGATTCATGATACTGCTCTGCAGACAGACCTTGAATCTGACATGGTATGTTGGTCCTTTAGGTCACTGAGCTCGAGGCATTGGCAACCTTTAAATGCTCTTCTCACCCCTTTCCTGAAGATGGGTACTACTGGCTGTAGTCTCCAGAAAAGCTCATGTAAAGACCCCAGTTAATCCTTGCACCTGAGTGATAAAGTAATGTCATACCAACCTTGCCGCCATCTGAGAAAGCAGCTTAGCTCAAATCCAAATAATAATATTTTACTTTGTTCCCCTGTAGTAGCTAATTCTGTAATTCTATGCAAATGGCAATCAAGTCTTTGAGCAGCTCCACTAAAAGCTGACACTTTATAGCACACTATATATTTGCTGTCCTTTTTTTGCTTTTCTCAGTATTTATTCTTTTGCTGTGTTCCTGAAYGCCTTGGTAGGTTATTTTAAATATAGCTTTTTAAAATTCTCATCTAATACTTCTGGTTAGCATTCAGCACTTTTACGGAGAATGTGAATTACACACTATGTGAGCCAATAAAGATTTCATTCAAAACCTTAAAAAGAGCATTTTTAGAAGCACTGCAAAATAAGACAATAAAATCCAGAATAAAAACAAAATAGTGTTCTGCTGAGAATTGCTTATCACCAACCGGAAGATTTTGCTGACTAACCCATGGGGGTAATGGCTGACAAACTTTTCTTGAAATCTGTCAGTGCTGCCATTTTCTGCATGGCTGCAGAATAAATCACAGGACAATAAGCAGAGCACCTTGTTCAGTAAATCACTACAGCACTTCCCAAGCACTGCAGTAAATGGACAAGAGACAAGTTTGTGGCATGTCACTTTACATCCAGTGTTTGGACAACAGTCAATCAGATTTTACAGCACGCAGTTACACTGAAGCTTTACTGCTCTGTTGGTAGTGGGGTACCAAACAGAGAACGTGGTTATTTTAACTGCTAGGCAATAAAAGCAAAATACTATTATTACAGGTTTTATCCCCATTTCTTTTAGAGCTTGGCTGCATTATGTTTTCATGTCAGTTTTGAGAAAATGTGTGTCAACACTGTCAGAAAAGGTACACACCACCTGCAAGGCAGACCTGTTGGTCGGGCGGATGTGTTCATTATCAATGCTGTGATGGTCCACATCTGGTCTCGGCTGCTTCTGAATCTGTCACGTTGTTTGACATTTTATTTATTTTATCATTTTTATATTTATTTATTTCCAGAAATAATTTAAAAAGCATAATCCTTGTGTGGTCTGTGCAAACTGGAAAGTAATTTTAGCTCATAGAGTATATTTTGGTATTTTCGGTAATGAAATCTGATGACACAGTTCAGAGGTTTAAATTTGTGAGAGAGATGCAAAATGGTTGCGGTGTTTCTTAAAAGGCCAGATCCCAGGACTGCTGAATAGGGCATGGCCTCATCCTGGCAGCTTTTTCACTGTGCCAGTGGCAACCTTTATGAAACAACGGTAGGGAAAATAATGACTCATGTTCGGAGCAGGAATGTGAGCTTCTTCCCYAGAAATAAGGGGAAAGACACTATCCTTGATTAAGCAGAGAGGCAGAAAGAGAGCAGGGGAGCAGAGATGAGATTCCATCAGAGGTTTGTGTAGGGAAGGAGGGATGCCCATGGATGTCCTGGAGCTGTGCTCTAACAAGCCAATAAATGCTTGTTACAGGGTAACATACATGTGAACTGTCCAAACTGTGAGACCCAACCCATCTGGGCACTTACCCTCTCCCGCTACGCTCCCTGTGCCAGGTCTGCCAGGGGGAGAAAGCCCAGACCCACCGACACAGAGGACACCCTGATGGCCTCCACCAAATTCCCTGATCTAGAAGCTTAGGGAGTCAGGATTGACCTTGGATGGTCTTAATTGGGCTGCTAATGGACTGGAAGTCTCAAGAGCTGCTATTTTTCTTCCCTGAATGGAAAGAGCCTGTAGAATTTAATAAGAGCTAAATTGCAGGGTTCCATAAAAATGAAACATGATCCTGTACACATTATACCGTGAAGTTATACATAAAAAGCTACTTGTATGCTGAAGTGTTTATAAGAAAGCAGTCTTGCACACAGCAGACTTTAATTTCTCTCGAAATGACAGAAGCTTGAGACTGCTGTAGTAATTCTTGGTTAGAACAAAATTATTGTAAAAATTACTGAAAAGCTTTTCATTTTCATGAATGTATTCACACTTTATTGTAAAGGACTGTTAAATGTAATGAGTTGCTTTAAAATAATCCCTATAATAAAAATAATAAGAAAAAATCTGTTATCAGAGATATTACAGTTGATATATATTTTATTACTATTATTATTATTACTATTATTATTGTTATTATCTTTTTTTTTAATACTAGCTAGTTTAGTGACCTTATTTGGTATTTCTGTAGTACACTGGAGTCACCTGGTTGTGACAGAAGCCAATGGCACACTTACATGGTTTGAAATCAGGACTAGGTATTGTGCTAATAAAAAAGGTAATAAGGTGTCACTAAAGCAGGTATAAAAAATACTAATTTGAACTTGTTTAGAAATGACTGTAGTAGTCATTTTTATATGTATTTTATTCTGTCACAATATGTATATGCAGCAAGCTGCCAGCAAGCTTTCTCTGTTTTTAACTTAATGGTGCTTAGAAGAAACAGTTCAGGTGCTGCTCAGTTTACAGGGCGCTAAAAGCTGTTTAGCAGTTTACTCTGATGCGGAGGGGAAAAGAAATAGTTTTTTGCGTGTGAACAGTGCGAGACTCGCCAAGCTGATCAGCACCCCTAGTCCATCAGTGAGGAACAACACTTCCAAATGGGACTCTGGCCCCGCTGCGTGCTCTGCCTTTCGCTGCTAAGGAGTTCCCCTCTGGCTGATATAAACTAAGGAGCTTTTCTCCTTTTCTCCCATGGGTCTGTTAACTTCTTTTCTGACCTGAGGAATAAGAACTTGTTTTTGTGGTTTGCAGAGTGCTTTTTCTCCTTTACAGAGACACTTCTCTTGCTTTCACTCAGACATTTTCCTGACTAAGAAGTCAATGTCAACTTTGTATCCTCCTTGATGCATTTGTGTAGTGGATTTTTATACATAGAATTTTTAAAGAAGATAAAAAGGTTAAATACAAGGATGCAAGTGCTTGTGTGAATGCATGCTTGTCTGTACAGAAACAGAGTGCTGCACTCTGCTTTATATATTAGTTCTTAATTCTTCTGATTTCATTAGCAATCAAGATGTGATGGTTTTGATTATATTAGTGTCAAACCAGAATTACTCCGAGGGAGTTCCTTTAACAGAATTACTCTGGACTTACACATTATAATAGAGTTCAGGATTTCTATTCCATGTCTTCACAGGTGAAAAAAGTAAGAAATCAATATGAATTTTAAGGGAAAAACTCTTATAGAGAAAGACATTCTTACCTGTTAGTTATAGTTCTGTTTTCTTTCGAYGTTAAAGCATGACAGAAATAATGAAAAAGAATGAGGAATATTTACATTTTAACTTTTGACTGAAATAATAGTTACCAGAAATCAGTATATTTTTCAGCTTGAGCTGTCAACCTTTGATATATCTATGGAGTGATGGGATCAAATAGTTTCTGTAATTACACTTCATAATTCTGGTATACTGTTAGCTAAATCTCATAACAGTTTGTTACACTATAGAAAAAGAATAGAAAACCTACTTTTAAAAATCCCATTCTCATCTTGCTCAAAACAGAATAGGTTATTTGAAAACAGGGGAGTTAGTTACATTAACTTAAGGTTTACTGTAATTAAGAACTTTACACAAAAATATTTGCCAAGGCATCACCACAAAGAGATAGAAATAGAAACAGAGCTCTGTAGTACCTTTTTTACCTCTGAAGAAAGAGGACAAGCTGTATTGGTGCTTTGAATGCAGAGTCCTGACTGGCGGGCTGCAGCTACTCTAGCATTCAGGTTTGGGGCAAACATGCATTGCTGAAGTGAATCCCCCAGTTGTCCCTGCTTAACGTGCTTTGGTTCGGTTTCCAGGGAGGTTTGGGTGAGTGTTAGCAACATCCTTTCTGGAAAGGCTACACTGGAAGTTGCCACCCCATTGTGTACCAAATGCAGTCTGAACCTCAACGAGGACACAAGCATCTGACCTGACAGCTGGTCTTGTGGACAGCTTCACCCTATGTGTGCGCTGGCCTGCTCAACCGGGGAACTGGGTTATATCTCTTGTAAAGTCACACTCCTGAGCTGTAACCCAGTGAAGGTGTAGGGTCCTCAGCACCACTTGCTTCCATATACTGCTTCTCCTGTAATGTTCCATATTAATTGCTAATACAGACATAGCTTTAAATTTACAATAGTAGGTTGCCGATACATTTTGAAAGCATCTAAATGAGGCCCGAAGTGGAAACTTGAGCCTTGTTGACTTTCAGTGGGATCCAGATGCTCTTCATACATTTCTTTATCTTCCTTCCCAAACAATTAAAAAATTTACATACCTTTATTAAGCCTCTGATTAGGGAAACCGGGGCAGAGGCAAGGAATACGTGAAGAGACTTCTATTGGTATTAACATGCAGCCACCATAAGATGAATCTCAGTAGCTGCTTAGTGGTGCAAAGCAACTTGCTCAGCAATGTGCAACATGAAGTGAAAGGAGAATCTAAAAAACCATTTCACTTGAATGGGACTTTAGCCAGGACATAAGAATTAATGCTGAAGTTAACAATCCTAATCTTAGGAGGAGTGCCACAGAAATTTTAATAAGCATCAAGAACATTCTGGGTTTCTATCTCACCTGGGAGAGATACCAGTGCTGCAACAATAACCCACTGATCTTGAGGAGATCCAACCGACAGACCCCATTGACCTTGTCTAATCTAGCTCACTTTATCTGTAAAAGCTCAGAGAACACCAGGCCAGGTGGCTCAGGGAAACAGATGGGTGTATTTACATGTACATTTTGTGTATTCTTCCAGACAAGATGCAGAGTTACAGAATGTGTTACGCATTTCAGATATATTCAGGGAAGAACAAAAACCAGATGGATAGCCACCTGAACTTACTGGCAAAAAAAGGCAAAAATCCTTTTGACTTAAATGAAACCAGGATTTAAATAAACCTCTTAGTGATTTCTGCTCTTATTTAGGAAGCACTCATTTGCCCAATCTTAAACGCACTGGCTTTTTAAACAAAGCTCCCTTTGACTTCTTTGGCATCATGATTTGGACATACAGTTTTGCTAATTTGGGTGATTCCCATTTTAACTCGCTAAGTTATTCCTTTGAACCTCACCTGTCTGTCTCTATTAGACGTAATTGGCAAGTGTACAATAAACAGGATGCATAAAAGCTGATACTTGAATTCAGCAGTCCATAATTAGATTAAGCTACATCCTACTCTGAAAAAAAAATTGATTATGTAGCAGCCTGCAATTTTCCTGAAATTTCTGTGTGGGCTGTACTACTTACCCTCACTACAAAAGATGCAGTAGCATCTGAGCCTATAAAGCCTGCCACCTGTAGCTGACTGGGAAGTGTTTTCCCTTTTCTTTTCCTTTTTCTTTCCCCCCTTCCCCTTCTCCTTCTCCTCTTTTCTCCTTTTATTTCCCCTTTTTTCTTTCTTTCACTTTCTCTTTCTTCTCTTTCTCTTTCATCTTAAAGTCATATTATTATAATGGCAGATTGACAAGAAGCAGACAGTTATCATCGAAAGCAAAACATTTTGACTGTACGTTGTCATGCTATTCTAATATGTTAAAGTATACTTCTTACATAAGCAAAATGTGAAAAAGATAGGCTGTGTACATTTTGTAATGTAATATTTATTATTGAAACTCTAAAGAAACACCGTTGAAGCCACAGTGTTAAGTAGTGGATATTTATACCTAGAATAAAGAATGAGTCTATTTCTCATTTTGACCTTGCTGCTTGACCACAGACTGTAGAATTTAGAAGCAGAGGCTAAAATGAAGAGAGGGAGTTAAATAGGTGGAGAAAAAGGGGAGCAGAAAGAGATTGAGCCTTTATGTTCATAACACCATCAGTCTGTGGATCTGCAGTATTTTCATTATTCCTGCTAAATTTTTAGTCGTATCTGGCAAATGCATAACAGTTAATCCCCTCTTTTTGGTCCTTACATCAACACTCTCTTTAAAATTTGCTGATCCTTCCTGAATAATGTTTCTCAGCTTCGGGTTTTCTTATCCATTTCCAGAGTTAAACCACATCAAGGGGCTCTGATCACCTCCCCTCTCAATTGCTGCAGCCTCCTTTTCCCTTGACAAAAGCAGTCTTGCCCCAGCACTACAGTGAAGATCTCTCTCCAGGTCTGTCGCATTGACCATGCAGCCCCTCTCTTTGATTCCCTCCACATGCTTTCCCTTCTGTATAACAAATGTAAGCTGCTTGTCTTCACTTCCAAGGATTTTTATGGCCTGTTCCCACTGTCATCTCTCATTGTGACAAACTGAACTACCACATAGGTGGAAAAACTGCCAAGCAGCTGGCTCCAATTAACCACCTATCTTTTCAAGAGCTGGTGGGAGCAAGGAGAGATCTAAGCGCCATATAATCAGACCCAGCTCATTCTGAGAAGGTCTCCTATGGTGAAGAAGGGTAGATGTTGAAGGCATATCAAAGGGAAAACAGCTCAGGAAAAGGAGGAAGGATGAAAGGCAACATCTCAGTGAAGAAAAAAAAAGAAGGAAGTGGAAATGAAAGTAATTGGGGGACCCAACAGCCCCGCAACTGAATGCAATGCAACGMAGTGATGAGACACAGATGAAAGTGCTTGAGAACTGTTTGCCACAGCTCTCCTCCCATTGCATGGCTGAGCCTGTGTTTGAACGGACTTGACCTGGGTGTGACGCTCCTGGGGAGAGCACTGCATGTGCCTGATTGTCAGTCTGGCTGAAAATCTACTGCGTGTGTGTGGGTCAATTACAATTACATGCTTTACGTAGTGGACCAGTACCTCCATGCGACCCAAAGTATGAAAAAATCCTTGCCCAGGGATCACAAAATCTGAGCACCTGGCCTGAGTGCACGCTGTTATCTTCCAGAACAACTTGTGCAGGATGAAGTGGGCTCCTGATTGTCTGTGCTCAGGAGTACCTGCCTTTAAATATCTGAAAACTTCCTTTTCTCTTGACTTGACAGCCTCTGTAAAGAAATTACAAGTGTGCTTACAGACAACCCTTGATTGGGTTGTTTATCTTTACGAAGGCCACAAAAGCTTAGTTTAGTCAAACTATGTTAGCAAGTGTCTCTTTTAGTAGAATATAATAGTCATTTGGGATTTATGGCTTAACATCTTGCCCTTTCGCTCTTTGCAAGGATTCTCAAGGATGCCTGTAATCAAAGATCTCTCTCTGTAAGTCCTTGTAATAAATCTCTCATCCCACTTGCTAGATGTTTCATTCTCTTGCACCTTGTGTTCAGTATTTAATTATCTTTTGTTGTTAAAGGGCATGAATAAAGACAAAAGCAGAAAGCAGGACTCACTGCATCCTTCCATTGTGAAGGTCTTTTCATACCAGGTTGGCTAAAGTCATTCAACCTCTTTTACCATTTCTTGTATGTTTTCAGTACAGGGTGACATTAGCTATTTTGCTTTTGGACAAGGGGAAGGAAGAGCGTTTGCATAAAAGCTCCTTTTCTGGGCTGGACTCAAAAGTTTAGCAAATTAATCTGCGTTGCTTACTACAAGGGTAAATTTTTCCATTGAACTTGGCACTTGCACATTCTTTGGCTACCCACTTTAAAGCCTTCAGACACTGCCAGGCTGCTGGGTCCCTCAGCCCCTCTGCTGTACTCCCAAACCTGAAATAAACTTTTATGATGCTCATTTTAGCAGTTGGAGAGACATCCTTTACTTTTCTCTTTCATGTGCAGGGTGGAGTTTAGGACCACGTAGACCTCCCTCCCTTCCTTCCTTCTTTCCTTCCTTCCTTCCTTCCTTCCTGCCTGTGCAGAAGGCCCATGGAAATGCCTGAAAATCCAGATAGGCAATTTTATCCAGATCCCTCACTGTATGTTTTTAACCTTATACAGATATCCTAAAGTCTCTGTTCAGCTGAGGATACTGTAGAGCATGTGGGCTTTTGTGTGAAGTCCCAGCTGCCCTGGCTCCTTTGATTACCCTTTTGAGAGACAGTTTCCACAGTCCCTGCCCTCTGTTACACAAACATGTGTGGTTGCATCAAACTAACTTGGATATATATGATTTTTCAGGACTGAGTCAAGTAGGGAAGTTCAGATAAACAAAAGTTTTCCAAAACAATTTTCTTCAGCTAGTATTTAAAATGTTCTTAGAAATACTCTCTTTTTCTCTATTGAATGACTTTAATCTTCAGTCTCATTTTAAAATTGTCGTGTGTATTTCATGTAGAAAACTAACAATAACCAGTACTATAAAAGTCAAGTGGCTTTATTTTAAAACATTGCTTTAATTTCTAGAACTCTCTTACTATGAAAAGAAATGCCATATGTAAAAAATATGACCTCTCATCTATCACTATCCCTAATATGCTATCAAGGATGTCTCTTTAACCTTAATTGTTCTTCACTGAAGCATTCAATTTCCTGTTCTCTGTTCTTGCAGTGCTTCTGTCTTTGCTAGAAAACTGAGTTCTTTTTAACATTGAAATTGCCTGAAATGCTATTGTAAAACAGATCATTATAAAGTTTTCACATGCGGATGGAAAGTCAATATATTTTGTCGGAGAGCAGTGTGCTCTGTTTTTAATTTTTTTAAAGAGAATTTTTTAGCAGCTTTATCAAACTGCTGTATTTATTATTTATATAATGGCTTTAATGAATGAACCATAGATCATACTTAATCATGATGTCAAAAAATGACAAGAACTGAAAAACTCTTATATGGTGAATTATTTGACCTTTTGTAATTAGAGAAGGAAGCACAACACAGGTGTCTTCCTGTAGTTAGCAATAATACTCCTGACAAAGTATCTACATTGCAAGTTACAATGTGTTTCTACTCAAAAACAGTTCAAGTAAAGTGGAAACACAACTTCACAGCACAGTCCTTATTCAAAGTGTAGTTTGGTGTTTATAATCACTAGCACACCAAATGATGGGCCATGCTGTGTTTGATGCCAGTACAGACAATATAATTGGCCGCTGTAGGTTTTAGCTAAAAGGAGAGAGAAAAAACTAAATGCACAGCTTAACACATTGCCTATCAGGTTAGGGTACTGATGATTATGTTTGTTAGGCACAAAGTGAAAACCATCAGAAAACGAAAGAGCAGAAAYGTCACTGACAGCTTAAAAAAGAGCAGCTATCAGTAATTAGCAGAGCTGTTTTCCTTTTGCCCTTTCTTAGCTCAGTTTTCTTACTCTTTCCTGCAACCATCGGGAAGCTTGAACTTCCCATTAGCCTCAACTGATGGATGATCAATCCTTTGGATGATGCTTACTTCATAATTCATGCATTATGTCTAGTTATCAAAACACAACATTGCTTTTGGTGGGCAAGATGCCTATTTTTTACATTGGATTTTAAAGCAAAAATAGTATTTTGGATATCTGACTGTATTTTGACTTACAGGTTTTTCAGAGATGTTACGTGCCTCTGATCCCACCTTTTCTCTCTGAATGCAACAGGTTCCAGGTGTGAGCTGTTGACTGTTTTGGGAAGGAGCCCTGCATCTCACAGTCGCCATTTGTAGAAGTTCCCTATATATCAGCATTTGGGGAAGAACATCTCTTTGCCCACCTTATCTGCCCTCTTCGGGATTTTGTAAATCTTTCCCTTGTCTCCCCTCAGTCATCTCCCCTCCAACTCCAACCTGTTTAACCTTTCCACACAAAACAGCTGCTCCTTCTCCTCAGTCATTTCAGTTGTACTTCTCTGTGCCCTTTCTAAAAACAGTCTGTCCTCTCAGAGATGTGGAGACTGAAACTGCCTACAGTACAGTTAACAACTGATTTAATCCTCAGTTCTTAACTGTTGATTTAATCTTCCGTATAGAATCCTGGTAGTTTAAAGTATGGATTTTCTTGAGTGTGACTGGTATAATATGTTATGTTAATGATTAGATCACTTAAATCCATGCTTTGAAAACAGTCGTTTTTTAAAAGCTGCATTATCCTCTGACGAGCAAGGTGCCCTGGAAGTCGAGCACAGTGAAACTCAGCATTGCTACACCTAGCCCTTGCCTGGGAGCCTGAGTCCCAGGCTGCAAACCTGATGTAGATACCTATGAACCTCTGTAGTACCTAGCAAGATGTGGATGTCTCAAAATGGGATTTACAATAGGCAGCATGCTGACACTTCACCAGCAGCAGGTACAAGTGAAGAAAGGTGCAGTCTCATCTGGATTTAGGCCAATATCTTGAAGCCAGGACTGTCATTTTGAAATTTCCTCCCCATATTCCCAGATTGTCCCAGGCTCCTTTCTCCCTAAAAATGCTGCTGATAGATGAGACAATGATTTTCATCTCTTTTTTAACTTACAAACCTGTAGCCCAAAGACAAGAGTCAACACATGGGAGAGAGGTAGCCCTGGTGTTTCATTCTCTGTGCTCTGGTCTCGCTGGTGGAACACAGGGCAAAACAGTGGAGACTCACAAAAACAGTGCACCAGGTATTGAACCTATCCCTGCTGCCACTGCTCACAAGGCTTCCATATGAACACCACTGGACCCAAAGTAGTGGAAGAGAAAGGAGTTTATTTAGCCTGTTTGCTTGGTAATAAAAGGCGTAAGTGGCATGCCAAACATCCCCCTGCTCCTTCTGGAGTTGCAGAGACTTTAATCATTCACAAACTCTCCCAGAACACTTTTTCCCCCCTCCTCTCTCTTAAATGCCTTGAAAGCCTTGTCATGAGCAGAGTAGAAAATGGGGCATTGATTAGATTAAATGTTTCCATCTGGAGGGAACGTAGCTGTAAATTAGTGGACTCAAAGAAAGTAGTTAAATGTGCATAAAAATAAAGTCCTCCCAAAACACAGTGCTGCTAATGACATGACATTTAGTTATGTGTTCATAGACAGACTCTGACCAGTGTCAGTGGTGAAGGTAGGCATTTGGCTTTGGTGGAAAGCGTGAAGTACCTGCTTGTAGAAGATATCAGTTACCAAAGGGGAGCAGTTCTTTTCAATGTGTGTATAATTGCTGTTATCGATTTCAAAGCTTTGGAGTATTAAGTAGCTGACATTTTATATTGGACTTACGCGTGACATATGAGGTACTGTGTGTTTACATAACCTGCATGGTTTGAAAAATGATACTTAAGTGTTAGACTCATAGTGCTGCCCTAAAAAAACTGGTGGTTTGGTTTTTTTTTTTTTTAGTTTAGAAAGCAACACACATACACAAAATGACACTGAAAGGGTTTGCTTGAGCTGGGGACCAGGACAAATCCCTGAAGAATATCTAATGACTTAATTGGTTATGAATATAACTGGCCAGATAGTGTTTGACAAAACATTTTTACTAGAAAACACTACTTCATAGAACCAAATCAACCACAGAGGAGACAGATTTTCACATTTTTTAACAGTATATTCATATAAAAAATAGAAGTTATTAGTGCTGCACATCCAACATTTACAGAAAACAATGTCAGGATTTCTATAATTAAATTAACTCTACTTTTGAAATTAGAACTGTAAATATATTCATATATACATAGAAAAGAAAAAAAAAAACCTGGGAGAGAGAAAAGTCAAAATTTAAACAAAATATTAAACTATAGGATATTAACTTAGAAAAATGTGAAGATGCTTTTGTCTGTTTAGTGAGCTGAAGTGACTCACTGAAGGATCAGATGATTTTCTGACCCTGCAGACTGGAAGGTGTGAGAGCATGAAGGCTTTCTTCCGGTAGCAGTGAGCTTTTAGGTCTGCTCAGTTATCTGCAGATATGTCATCCCACATTCCTCTATGGAGCGAGAGCAAGAGAGGTGCCTTCACATTTGCTCTTACTTCCTATACATCCTGGTCTGGAAAGCAGAGCTTTGACCCATTGTGTCCATTGACATGGGCATTTTTTTGTGCACGAATAAGTGTTATGAGCTGAGGCCTTCTGTGCTTAAACAAAAACGTATGTAGTAGACCTATGGAGGATATTCAGAGAGGAATTTGCAATTATGTGATGAATGCTGTTAGTCTGCTAACTTCTGGTCTTCTGGTCACTTGCCATTTCAGCAAGAAGGCACCTGACTGATGATACCTTTTCAGGGCACAGGGCACATCTAGCTCACCTCTGCTGGGAGGGAGAGGTCCAGCTGCCCACCCTGCTGCCTCCTGTATGTACCTGCTTGTCAGCCTGAGCTGGTTCAGGCACTTCTCAGGCCCTGTCAGAGTGGATTCAACTCACCAACCTGGCAGAAAAGGAAATCGGGTGGGTAAAAAAAAAAAAAAAAAAGGTAGTTTTCTGTTGTGTTAGTGGTAGTGATCAGCTGATCGAAGCCCGATGAGCACAAGTGAGGGGGACCTGTCTGAAAGTGGGTCTAGGAAAGGCAGGCAAGGGAGGAGTGAGTGAGGTCTTCTCTTGTGGCAGGAGGGCACCATTAGATGGGGTCAACTGCACCTGAAACAATGCCCCGGTGGGTCCGTGAGATGGCTAAACTGATGGGGCAGTCTGATGCCATGGACAGAAATTGTTTCCCCGCCCCCTGCTTTTACTAGGTCCTGCTATACTTCTTTTGTCAGTTCTGATGCTCATCTGACCCTTGGAGGCTGCTTCAGCTTACTTAGCTAGCAGGAAGCTCTTTAGTTTCTTTCTATATGCTGGAATACTTTCTGGCTGGTTTAGTGAATTGGATGGGTTCAATGAGGTTTTGGGTGAGTGCTGTAGTCAGTGAAGGAAGGAAAGAGGCAGTCGGCTGTCTYGTGGTACTTCACCATGTAACCCAAAAGCCAGTGATTATGAAGCTAGCAGAGTGAGGTGGGAAAGGGAAGGACAACTAGCAAATATGATCCGTTTTATGATGTGGGGAGTGATTGTCATGGAGGTGTGTGATTCTTGGGGCCACCTTTCACTTTATCTTATTTCTTAATGATTACTGATAGTTCTCTGTTTTGCATTTCCAGTCTTACACAGTAGGCAAGGCGTTATGTCTCATTGTCTTTTGCACAGCTAATTTAATTTTGCACAGCTTAATTTTCAGCTACCTGATAATAATAATAATAATGATGCAAAATTCTGCAGAGGTTTTGTGCCTTATTCATTGCTTGAGCATGATTTGACAACTTGTGAAGTGGGAGTCAAGTACTGGCAGGGCTGAGAAATCCTAGGACAGCAGCAGAGAACCAAAGAAAATTCAGAAGCAGCCTGTAACAATCTGAGAATGAGAGTACGTGAAATCAACTGGCATATTCAGATGCATTTCTATGGCATTTATCTCTAAGATAGGACTCAATTTGCTATGCTGTATCTGGAGGAGGGTGTGTGTGCTAAAGAGGTTCAGGGCTATTCCATCTTAATTTGGGTTGAGATCCTGCTCAATCTGAACTCTCCTTGCATAGGAAGCCAGTCCATCCCAAGGAGATGGAGGGGATCTCCCTCTAGAGCTCTTTCAAAAAGTTTACTCCACACTTCTGATGGTACTAGAAACTGATGCATTTAGAAAAACTGTTTTACAAGGGCTTAAGTGGTGGGGGAAAGCAAATGTTAGGACTGGAACCTATTATATTTAAATCTGTATAGATTTCTTGTGAGAAATGAATATTTCTATGGCACTCTTCCTCCTGATTCATTTCCAGATTTTTTGCACACTTAACAAAGGAACTAATAAATAATTATTGTGAAGTTTCAGAGACATAACTTTTTGGAAGAGACATAGCTTTTTGGAAGCTCACATAGGAATCACATCTACACTGAAATAGAGACTTCACATCTTCTTTTCCCCTCACCCTTTGTAAAGTAGAATTACTTTAAGTAATACATGAAATTAGGAAAAACCCTTAAATGACTGGAAAAATCATAGGGAGACTCTGTAGTTTAGAACATGCTGCAATTAACAATGAAGCCTGCAACAGGGCTAAACACTGGTGATGGCACTTCTGCTGGTGTAATTTCCACTAACAGCCAGGTTCTTAATATAAACATAATCCAAAAGAAAAATCCTCTTCATGTCTGAGATGATTGCCTTCCTGTATAGGCTTAGGTTGTGCTTATTTTCTTATGAACAGAGGGAAGGCCACTATGATGATTTTTCTTGTATTTCCAGTACAAATGCAGATGAGGTTCAGTTCTGCTTCTTTTGTAGGAACTGGTGGGTATACAAGGCAATGTTTTAAAATGCACCCAGGCTACTTACAGCCTTACAGTCTACTGACATTTGATGGCTGTGTCTGTGCTTCAGGTGGGGTGCACATAATGGTGTCTAGATTAGACAATCTAGACTAGATTGTCYGGTGTCAGGGAGCTATTGGAGTACAGCTTGACTCTTCTCCAAGAAAATACAGGGAATGGGAGTAGAGAGAGCAGGCAGTGGGAGAATAGTTTGTTACCAGGTCTCAGTGCAATGCACAAATGAGATATAGCTACAGTGCAGATTCAGAAACAGTATATCATATATTCACGGTGTGCTTATTTATGTTTCTTTGAGGGTCTGCTATTAATCCTAAAATCCCCTCTTTTCTGATATTAGTTTAAACTTTAGGGTGAAGTGGAAGCTGCAATTCTGAGTTCCATCCAGAGTGATGAGAGCAGGAGAAAATGCACTGCAACTGTAGAGATGTTTTTGTTGTTCACGTTCAGCTATTAACTGATCAGCTCAGAACCATGCCCTTGCGCAAAGTAATGGCATCGACAGCAGGCTATTAGCTCTCAGCACCTTGGGCACAAGGGGAAGGAGAGAAAAATATAGAAAAGCATTTTCAACAGACCAGGAGATAACAGGCAATCAGACCTGCTATGTGCATACAGATTTTCACTGGAAATCCTCAGTGTTTCACTTGACTTGTGTGTGTAGGGCATGCACAAACATGAAGCAAATCTCCTGATAAAAAGGCTGAGAATGGTATATATGACATTTTTGTAATAAGTAATGGAAAGATAACACTTGAAAAAACATTTAATTGAGGTTTCACTTTGTAATTTCTCTGATGGCAAACCTAGTTTAAGAAGGTCCTAGTCCCTTCTGTTTGCAGCTGCTTTCCTCTCTTCTGCCCCTCATAAATCACTGTCTCCTTTGTTGTGCCAATGAAACTGTTTATACATTTTTTTCTCTGAAAAGTATGAGTCATACTATGTAGAGCTCATACACTCTCCTGTTTTTAATCCTGAATCCTTTTTCACTGCTCTGGTTTACAGCAAACCCCCACAATGAAATGAATCCCATGATGAATGATTACGTTGCTTGTTACTGCTCAACCTAACTAAACCTACTGCTAAACTAATGAACTTGGTGCTTTGTCTCTGCTTTTGCACTTGTGGAGACCAAATAACTGATTCTGGGAGCTAAACCAGCAGGAAAAATAACACTCCAAACAACCAGCTCAAAGCACATCCTTCCCTGTTGGTTTGGGATCCTCGACTGGCTCATGGCAGGGTCAGCATAGGTGCGAGGGAAGAGGCAGGGGCCAGCGGGTGGGCTGAGAGGGGAAGTGAATCCCCTTGTTCCTGATCAGCTTAGCGATAATGTGAAGCAGCTCCCATAGGGAGCAGTTGTGTGGCAGGTCAATGAGAAGAACTACCCTGAGATGGGTAAACCAAGGAGTGAATGGGCAAAGTTTGCTGCTGGAAAAGAGTGCTGTGAGCTACACCTTTGGTGTAAACCCCAAATGGGGTACTGCTGTGGGAATCACATGCTGTTGACGTGTTGCTGTTGGGTTAAGGTGGTCCCTGTCTACTTCCTTTATGTGCAGCAGCTGGAAGTCTCTGGTAGAGATTCAGGAAAAAGTCTTCTTCATTAGATATTTATTTATGTCCTTGTTTGGAAGGGATATTTTTTTTTCCCTTTCATCATATCAAAAGCTCTACTAACAGCAATCAGTATTATGTTGCTCCCTAAGAGCCTGATTTTGCTACCGTAATTTACACAAATAATTTTAACTTGTTTAACAAGTCCCAGTGGGAATACCTTCTTAGGAACTACATGGGCAGATAAGTAGCACATTTAGGGATTAAGTTCTAAACTTAATGGAAAACAAGCCCTTTTTGGGCACTTTCCTTCTTGTAAGGTCATGGTGCATTTTCCTGTCATATATATTAGTTAGTACAAATCTCTGATTGACTTTACTTTTCTAATGCAGTTCAATGGTAAATATTTTTGTGTTAAAAATATCTTGTCGAACAAGTTKTTGTKWYTCCTG
>JAYKAV010002353.1:627556-649196 GCA_035582835.1 Phoebastria nigripes
TTTYTKKTTTTTTTTTTTTTTTTTTTTYTTTTGCATAGTGTAAAGAAGAAAAAAGAAGTGGTTTATAAGAACACAATTAATAACTTTCATATGGTTGGCTTTGTTATCTGATGTATAAGGTGATGCCAATATCTATTCTAAGCAGATGGAAGAGATAGAAACAGGTGTAACTATTTAGATGCTCATAAACTACAGCTGTTTTAAAGAAGTAGGGATAGTTGGAACCCGAGTAGTTTTACTTTCAGTGGTTTTACCCTGGAAGACTCTTAGTTGCTTGGATTAGCACTGCAGAGCTAATTGACTAGTCCTGTCATGTTACTGTCAAGAGGGTTTATGCTTAATTTCATAAAATATAGATATTTGTTTGATTTTTACTATTTTGGAATGCCCATTACCAAACAGAGCCTTGTTCTGAAGGCTGCTGCATGAATTCAAGTGTCCTTGCCAGGGAAATAGAGAATCTGCTCAGTTATTGTTCCCATATTTCCACTAATTAAAAGTGTGCTCAGTTTGTCTTCCTGCATGTGTGATCAGCTGATATCTGTCCCCCAGGCCTTGCTAAAAATTCCAGACAAACAACATTAATAATGTACATGTGCATTTACAAACAATACATGCATCAATTAGTTTTCTTTGTTTTTATTAGCGTGTTGATGGGTGTGGAGCACACAATCCTTCATGGTCCCTTCCAGCTCTTCTTCCTATTATACCAGCATTTGTAAATAAATAGAGCTCTGTTGCCCAGTGGTCTGGCTGTGGTTAACTCTCTCATTCCGTCTAAGCAATGTCTGGTATGAACTGTGGAAGGTATTTTTGCTAAAAATCTGTATAATTTTTGTAGCTATGAGTGGAATTAAGGCAAAACAGAGTCTAGTTCTGAAAACAAGTCAGGTGTCCTTTTCGTGTTTTTCACATAGCCAGACCCGTGTCATTTCGAAAATACCATGGATCTGTTAACTGTCTTTGCTAATCACCTCTCTCTTCCCTCACGATGGTGCTTAAATAGAGAGGATTTCTAATGGACCTATTCTTTCAGCATAGAAACAAATGTACAAGGTGACCTATCTTTCTTCTATCCTGTAGATAATGTACTCTTAAAACAGAGGCGTGATCCAAATTGGACTCCTYGATTTTTGCACGCAAAGGGACCTGACTTATTACATTGCATCACAAATTATATTCTCCAGCATTTGATTTTGTTGTACTCCAGAGCCCCCTTTTGTTTTGGTGAATAATGTTGTAAAGGAAAGATGGCTTTGTCATAAGGAGAATTATTTCATGTCAAACCCCAAACTGAATAGTTTAAATTTTCCAGTTTTGTAAGTGGGTTCTTTTTACTTCTCAGCTATCCAGATTTTCTGAACATCCCTTTTACTTTCTTTATATTTGTAAATCAAATGAGGATTTCACTGTAAACCTCATACACTGTAGTTTTTCTTCCCACTCTACTGAAGGTGTTACTTTTATTTATTTTTAGGACACATAAAAATATTTTGTCAATCTCTTAAGAATCCTTTAAGGTGTAGCTAATCTAGGTAAACTGACATTTAATCAATTTCTTTATTTACATTCTGACCTTAACTGTAATGCTTGAAATCACTTTGCAGAGAAAAACTAGCATATATATTTAACTGTAAAACAATAGAGTAAATATAAAGCCTCATCAAAGAGATAACAGATTGATTTATTCCAATAAATAGTAAATGAGTCAAGAGATTTCAGCTATTGTGGAACTGAATGAGAACAGAGAAGAGGAATGTATAAAATGACTAAATATCTAAGAAAACTTCCTAAAGAGGGTTCACATCCTAGCTGAAGGAGGATGCAAACATATGTTGTGAGTAAAAATGACTCAGTATGACTGTACTAGTGTTAAAAGCCTAAAAGCCTCATTATCTGTTTTTTCTGAGGATTGCTTTTCTTTGAGGAATTTTCAAGTATAGTGATTCCAGAACAGCTTTATGCTTTCCTAGACATGATCTCTCTGTAAAAATTGTGTGCATGGGAGGCCCATGGGAGGTATCAGAGCTGCTATCATATTCCCATATTTCTTTTCTCTAGGCAGAAATAGGGCATTGTTTTTGTTAAATAAACAATTTCAAAGTTGGTCCAGTGCAGATGTTTCTACTAGCTTTTGGTGGAGACTGTTTTTGCAGGACGAGGGTACTGATATTGCTAAACAACTAGGAGAAAATGTCTCCCTTAACCTCTCTGTGGGCCTTTTGTGGGCACTCTGTTTCCACAAGTCATCACGTGGTACTTGATAATAAAGCCTAAACTGTAGAATGATGAAAGAACATAAGACCATGGTCACGCAGTACACTGAAACGTGATTTTTTTTTTTCTTTACTGAGTCTTTAATAGATGGCCAGGGCCAGATGYCTTTTTATTAATGTGTTAAAATATACATTAAATTATATCCCATTATATCCCTTTTTTTGTCAATACCTAACTCTTAAATATTCTTTACAATACTCCTCTTTATTGCTGCTCTGTGGAGCGGGTAGGTAGATTCTTTCTGACTGGAGTATTGCCTGGTAAATAGATCGCATCAGAAAGGGTTTCATAATGAACAAATAACTTGGATGAACAAACTGCCACAATCCCTAAAAAGATGCTCAGCAGAAACTGGCAGCATCTGAAATACAGCCAGAGCTATCTGTTATTCCATGAATTATGGATATGCATGCAGCAGTGGATAGGCATGTGTGTAATGCCTATTTATTCTCCGAGGCGGCCTGGCTGAAACCCTCTGCATGCATTGTGCTTTCCGTCTGTTGTGCTGGGTGCCTGCAGGCACGGTAATGCTCTGCTGCTTGTGCCGGCACGAGCAGTCACCGACGAGCTTCTGCAGCCTCTCTGCAGTGTTACCAGCCTACAGACACAGCTTTAGTTGGACCATTTCAGGCAGACACTGTGAGGCAGCTGGGGAGAAGATTTTATTTGGTCAGGTACCTAATCATTTTGTGGACCTCAGCTCCTAGGGTTCAGGAAAGACTCTTTGGTAACCAAAGGGCTGTAATAACCTTATGGGGCATCAGGCATTTGATAGCCTTAACCATACTTGTACTTTTACCATTTGGAAAACAAGTGTCCATTTGAAATTTATCATGCTGCACATTATCAAGCAATAGAAATCCTCAGCTGCCTGTGGCGTTCTCATAGCTGCAAAATCTACAGATGGTTGACTTTTGAAATGATTTCTGAATAGGTTCACATGCTTCGGGTAACAACGTAGTTTCGCTGAAGTTTAAAAACCCTTTACAGTGCAATGCCAACTAAAACACTAGCAGGCAGCCAATCTTTCCCCTGGCCTTTACGTGCTAGATGGATTATTGCTCCTAGACCTGTAAAAGCTGTACATTAAAATATGAATTCTATCAATTTACTGTACAACTTAATGCATTATTAGTGATTTTTATTGATCCCACGGAAAAGCAAAATCTCTGAAGTGAGCTCTGCAGGCCTTGCTGGACAGTTATCACTGCTCCTCATCCTGTAGTCATGCCGTCTCAGTGCGAGAGCACTCTGAATATCTGTTAGCTGCTTCCCAGGATGAATCAGTATGATTTCTAAGGCTGAGCTGCATCATTCATATTGAATTACCTGGGAAATTTCAAAGACTTTGGGTAGTCAATCACTTAGCCTTTTGGGAGCGGTGAATTGAAAGACTGTCAAGACCACACATGCTGTTTCCTTATGTTTTTGGTTGCTTGGCTATTATAGGGAGTTTACCCTTGGGCCAATGGGACAGATTTGCCCAGACGACATTCTGTCACTAGCAAGAAAGCCCACTGTATCCCCATGAGCATTAGAAATAATTGATGAGGAAGTTTGACTTTCATCACCTGCTCAGTGTGTGAGCTGGCTCTACTTTTGTTTTGCAGCTTCACAAACCAGATTGGGTTGTCCTTGGGCATAAGATGGAGTGTGATGAAAAAAGCAATAGGTTGGGTTTTTTTAAATGATCATGTAAATATGAATAAATAAAAAGACCCCAGGATCTCCACTCTGTGAAACACCATGCAGCTTATAGCAAAGATCTTAAGGGCATAAATATTTTTCTGACTGTATGCGATACACAGATGCTAATAACATATTATTGTGAGTTTCAAGATTGGCRGCTTTTGCGTTCATTTGTCAAACCATTCTGTCATTTAAAGGGACTGGCCTCAAGTGTGCTGTGGGCACTTTTATTGTTTTTATGGGTTATGATCTACCAATTGTGATTTTTTAAATGATCTGTCAGGGTACCCTTAGCCATCAGATGGTCGCTGTTGCTGGTTAGACAAATTAAAATATTCATCTGATGACCCTTTTCTCCTTTCAGGTACAAGAGACAATGGGGGATATCAATGATGATGTTACCAAGAGTAGGAAACCCTGTGACAGAATCCTCTCGAATTGTTGTTGTTGCCTGTCAGCAATTTACAACTGGCACTGTGTGCTGACAGATGTAGTGATTCATTAGTGAAATAATTTGGAGAAAAAGAWTTCAGGAATTTTGCAACTGTCATCTGAGCATAAATTTAAGCTGTATTTTGCTCCTTTTTATGAAATTTGGAAGACAAATTTGTTAGTGATCACATCATACTTTTCTGGTTTTTGACTCATGATCTGACTGTATAAAAGTTGAAAATTTGAAATGATGTAATTTCTGAAGGGATTTTTTTATATTATTAAAAAAAAAAAGTGTAGCAGTTATTATTTATAGGAAATAACAAGGGTTAGAAGAATATACACTTCTGTGAGTGCCTCCGAGGGAGATATTTAATTTCTTGCTTGTTTGTYGCTATGAAAAAAGTCAGGGGGAAAATTGCATTGATATGTAGATGACGAGCTACAATCTAACCCTGTATGAAAGCTTAGGTAGAGGTAAAATGAGTATATTGATAATAAGGGCACAACAATTTTTGCTCCCTAGCTTGGACAATTTGAAACTAATGCAGGTCTCAGCTGGTTCAGAGAACACTCTCATTGACTGAACAGCAGGGAACCAAGCTTGTAGTTTTGCATATTATTCTACTGCAGCATTCAACAAGTCTTGTCATTAATTGGAAGAAAAAATATGGTTTGTTCTCTAGTAGAAGAACTAGTCTTTTTTTACAATGTCTGCTTTCTCTGAACACAACAATGAATATATCTCCATCTTCAAAAGTGATTTATGTGTTTGAGAAGACCATATAATTTCCTTCACCTTTTTAAACATGTTTTTGATACTGAATATAAAAGTTTACTTGTGAATTAGGTAGACGTGGATTAGTAAGGACCATTTATGATTTTGGTCCCTTTTCAAGAACTTAAAAAGTCCCTGGGAATACAAAAACCATGACAGATTGCCTGAAAGTTTGCAGTAAACACTGGTTTGAAAAGCTTGTAACAATCTCCATCTGTTCACTACACACTTGAAAAGGCTTACAGAGCCTATGTAGTAATACAAAGATACCTGTGATGGCAGATCTTTTCTTGGGAGGATTGTTTAATTTCACTTGTGCTGCTTGGGGACAAGAAACTTCCTAAACACTTATTAAAAGGCTTTTTGTTTTGTTTTCAGTGAAGACAGTCATTCAAGTGGTTTTCATTCCAGGGTCTTTTTTATACTGATACGTATCATAACTTATCTCTACTCAAAAGTTCAGCAACAAGTAAATGAGGAATCCTCAAGCATTAAGTGCATCAGCTTTTTGAACTAGTTTCTGGCAGAAGTGATTCACATAAGGCTGTGATCCTGTAAATACATGCATACTAGACTTCAGTCACAGTGCTCTGTACAGGGCAGTGCTTGCAAATTCAAGTCCTGGGAGCATCAGGACCTTATTTACTAAACTGCAATAATAGTTAACACAAATCAAAAGGATTTTCAAATCATTGACTGGGATGTACTTTATACATATGAGAATTCCTATTGATCTGATTAGTTATTGTTAACCTGGATGGTATCATCTACTCTGAACAATTTTTTCCCCTCTTGTGTTTAGTAGTAAGTTTTTAGAGGGATAGACCTTACAAAGTTTGTTTTGTGACACATCTATTTAATTTACTGGATAAATGACAAAAAATGAGAATGATATCGTGCTTCTTTGCAAATTTGCTTTCCTTCATAATTCATTTCTTAAAGTTTCCTGTGGAATATATTCAGGCATAGATTCTCAGAAATGAAACTACTTAGGAATAATGTAAAATCAATTACAATTCTTTGTATAATGACAGAAATGTTAGACACACTAGAAATTACCTCTATGTTAGCATTACAGTTTCATATTTTTGTCATGTTAAAACATTCAGATAGCATATATTGCAACAACAGAATCGATAGCTTTCCGGTATCTTGGTTTTCTGATAGCTAAATGACTTTCTGTTTGACATCAAGAAAAAAAAATTCCTTTTTTCTATTACTCTACACATGCTGTCCTGCACTAAAAATGCCTGGCTTTCAGCAGGGAGGAACTTCAATTAGTGTTAAAGTGCAACAGGCTGTTCAGTTTACAAATGGTAAGCTGCTGACTATGTCAGCAGCAGTTTGATTTTTTGCGTGACAGTAACTATACTCATTTCGTAGAAGGCAAAATCCTACCAAAAAAATCTACAAAATCTACACCAGGGAAATTCTCATTCTGCTTGATAGTACATGTACCCACCTAAAAGCTGAGGCATTTGTATGTGTCAATGCTGATGGACTTGTTCACTTTATCATGTGTTACAGGATATATCTATCATCTCCTGATGATTAAGCCTCTGCCATGAGTTTTGGGGCCTGCCTGTCTAGGAAATTGTGAATGCTGGAAGACCACTCAACTGTCTTCCTAAGAAGATGTTGGTCAGCTGCAGGCACAGCTTCTGAGTTACCTACTCAGTCGTTTAGATGGCTTCTACTGTCACTTTAGGCATCTAGATGTTGTGTCTAAATGTGAGGAAATCATGGTGGGCTCTCTATATGGTGCTTGGAGAGAAGTAGATCAAATGAACCATTCTGAGGAGGGATCTTAGATGACTGTTTCAGAATGAGATGGATTTCCTTTGTTACCAAATGAGGTATCTGTTGATTCACTGTCTTTTGAAAGAGCCTGAGCTGACTGGGTTAGATTTACCTTTCCAATGAATCTCACCTGAAGTGACTCTGTTTGGATAGACAGTTGCAGTTATGTATTATACAAAAAGTATTGCCATTTCAGGAAAATTAATTTGTAAATTTTTAGCTATTCAGCATTCAAATATGTGGAAACACCTATTTTAGTGTTTCTTTGCATATATCATTAGTACATTTTAATGAACAGTGGATTGAATAATGGTTTTGTGATGTAGGTGCTAAGGATTAATTTTAAGAATTATTCTATTTCACGTAGCTCCTACCTTGTCACATTTTTAAAATACTGTTGTTCAGAGGAGAAATCCTGTTTGTTCATTCAAGCAATAGGTAGCTTCTTCTTGGAGAGGTAGTTGAGAAGCTGGAAGAGAATAGTGCTTGAGCGGTGTACAATTCCAGCAAAGCCACAAGATCTGCTGCTTCAAAATATTTTGCTCACCTTGCCGCATCTTCTCTTTAAGCCTTCATCTGCATTTAAGTGATGTTTCCTTAAGCTTATGCAAAGCTTCTGCAAAGCGGTTTTGTGGCAGGTGTTTGACAGAAAGGGAAAAGATTTCRTTCCCTGTAGAGTGACTCAGGCTGTTGCTGTTCCAAAAATTTAGACTGAGGTTTCATTCTGAATGGTAACAGTAAGATTATCATCTCCTGGTTTTAGATTTTTGTAATTAAGAAAGATAAAAAGACATTGCTGTGACAATTTAAGAAATTTCTTTGGGATGGCTTAGGCAAACATCTTCCTTAAATGAGACATGCATAACTGATCCTACATTTTTGTATCAGAAAGGATTAGCTGACTTTTTGAGTTTCTGTTTAGTTCTATGGGTCTATTATAACTCAGTTTCTATTGGCCTTAATTAAGCTACTGTTTAATCAGCCATAACCTAGTTTTCATCATGGCTACTTGAGTTCCTCACAGATGTTTGGAATTACTTGATTATTTATTATATACAGCTCCAGAAATTCTAACTGTGGTGTTTTGACTCCTTAAACATTTCTGAGCTAGCCCAATAGCCTATGGAGTTGGGGCATTCATTAAACCTTTGGCAGGTAAAGATATATCGTGGGCATAGACAGAGGGTCCATGTGTGGTCTCCAGGTGGAAGCCAGGCTTACCCTGTTTCTGTTTTCCTCTCTAATAACCTTGCCTGAAGTAGCTGTAAAACAAAATACTGGTGACACTGGAATTTAGTAGGGCGATGGGCTTAGATGTATTAAATGGAGCTTAAGTCTCTACTCTGTAGGCACTGAGGAATGTAATGGGATTAAAAAAATGGCATTAGTACAGGAGTACATAAACTTCAGAAGCAGGGAAGGAAAGTGGAAATGTATTGTTTTGTGAGTTAGGTGTATAATATGCACAGAGTATCCTTTAACACAACTTTTCTTAGAAGTATTTCCTCTTTAATTGTGATCTCACAATTCCCTTTCAAAAACCAAAATAATTGTAATGGAACCTGCATGTTAAGAAAGGTCTGAAATCATTAAAAGCACATATAATAAACACTGGCTAAAAATGAATTCATAATATGTGGAGTTCCTTAGGTGTGGAAAAATCTGAAGTTAGAATCCATTCATGTACAGGAACTATACCACAAACGCAGAATGGGAAACATTAGTCCCTTGCTACACTCCACATCTTTACAGATGATCCATAACCCTTATGGCACAACAGCACACAATGTAAGACAAATATTTGTCAGTGAGAATGAAAGATTGCAGAAGTCAATGAAGTATTTTAGCTCAACTTTGATTTTTTTTTCATTAGTGAGGGTGGAAAAACTATTCCAGACAAGCAGTTCTTGAAAGGTATTTGATATTGCTGCAACATCAGCCAGATATGCTAATGTAATGCTCTGTAACAACTCAAGCCTTTTTTTCTACAGATGATTGCCTAGAATGGTTTATTTAAACTTGAAACCTGAGAGAGTTCTGGCTCCATAGACATTATCAGTATCTTTGTGCCCTACATGCACCATGTAGTCAGAGATTGCTAAGATTATTAAGCACCTAATTCATCCCTTGGGGTAGAGTGATTAATTTGCCTTCTAAAATGTGCTAACCTGGAATCTTAAAATATACATTCACCCCTTTATGTATTCTTAGTGGCCACATGTGTTGAATTCTTGCTCTGCATAAAATTAAGTTCCTCTGATTTCATTGTTTTGAATGACTAAATCTTTATTCTTAGCTCTTTTTTTTTACCCAACATTACATGTGTGCCTCCTTTTTTTGCCCATCACTCCTGATAAATTAAAAAAAAGAAAGAAAACAAACCAAAGCCATTTGGTGTCTTCTTGAGTGAAACAGTAATTTTTTTGCCTAGATTGAGACTGCTGTAAGCAATCTGCTTTGATTATTGGAAATATCAAATTGCTCTATAAAAATACAAAACTTGGGGCTTTTGGTAATCCATATTTAAATTACAAGTGTATTCTACCTCCCATATTTTATAGACATTCCACATTTTGCCAACAGTGTATTGGATCCATATTTTCATCTATAAAACAGATGTCATTTTACTTTTTATTACAGGAGATGCTTATTTTGGACCTGACTTTTTTTTTATTCTATAAGCTCTGCCCCCCAAATTGCTTAAGTCTTTACCCAAGAGACTCTCTTCCCATGAATAAAATTGCAGTTTTCATTTTTTAATTTGTATAGGCATTTCTATATTATTTAAAATCCCAATAAGAGTTGACTCAGTCTAATAAATGCAACTGCATTTCCCTTATTTTTCCTTTGTCCAGAAAAAATGATGGAAATGTTCCATTACTATTAAATAACTTCTTAAACTGCTTAAGTTAACTCTGTCTTTTTTTCAGTAGATTTTTATTATTTTCTAACCGCTGAACTGGTGAAGATAGAGAAAAAGAAAATAATATGGTGTAAAATTTAAATGAAGTTCAGACTAAGAAATCTGTTCTCAAGAGCAGTTGACCCAAAACAGTAATTAGTTATATCATACATGCATTGAAAAGAAAGCAGAAGAAAACCTCCCCTAAGACTTCCAGCTAATTACTGTTATAGGAGTTCAGACAGTTCCCATAAATCTGAATGTCATAACATTACAATAGAGGCAGCAGACAGGAGTTTGAAATGTATTTCTTTGCTGGTATTGCTAGGACAGAATTTCCAAATAGGCAGTAATGCTTCCTACCACAGGAGTGTCACTGTGAAAAATAAGAATTGATCATGATCTAATACAACCATGTCACTCAGAAAAGAGTGAACAGCTGTTGTGTTCAGTGAGTTTATTACAAAAGCATTTTTTATTTCCCCCCGAGTTTGACAGGGAGAATAAAGTAGGTGAAACAAATGAAATGTTTGATCTTAAGCTTAACCTTATCTATGGCTGAAAAAATCCTAGAAGAGAAAGAAGTATCTAGTTATAAGCAGAAGCCACTTTAGCACCAGCAGTGTGCTTATTGTTCAGTTTATGTCAGAGCATTTTAGCAGAACAATGTTGCAGCTTTCAAGTCCTTGCAGTATGTTCAGGTTTCTAATTCTCTCAGGTGTGATTAATGCTTGCTTAGGGAGTCTATGCCCAAACGTTTATCTTTAGTATAGCCCATCTACTTGTAACCCCCCAAGTCCTTCCCAGCCCATGCAGCCAGCAACTGGCAAACTGCTTAATAACTTGCAGTTTTGGGCAATAGGTCTGTGAGGAATAATCTGAAATTTTTATTTCACATTAATGAGCAGAAAGAATTGTAGATCTCTTGACATTCAAGCAGCTACACCACTTCAACTCCAGCCTCTCTAGCCTGCTATTGAATGAGTGATTTTTTGCATGATTTCCAATTTGATAAACTTTCATTATCTAATCTGCCTAAGAGTAATGAAGGTGTTGTATACCTTATGATAGTATAAGGTATATATCATGTGTATATATCATAGTGTATACACTACTCATAGGTGTTGTATATCTACCATAGTTAAAAGACTAAGTTCATCCAACATTTTGGGGTGTGATTTGGAAAGGAGTTTGAAGATTTTTATGAGAATTCAGAGAGCGCATGGCTCTGCCCATATATTTACAGTTGGAATAAGGAAGTCCAGACCTCTTTGGACTATTTCAAAATGCAGAGTTAACAAGGGTGTTCATATTGATGCCAGTATCAATATCTGGGAGGTTTGAGTTAGCATTAACATGTAGGTTTATTTAAAATATAGTTAGCTATGGTGAATGCAGTGAAGATGACTAAATACTGTTATACATAACATTGGCTATRTTGTGGTTTTTGTAATAGAATCCAGCCCAGAAGATCATGTGCAATTTTCATGTTAGTTTTTAATTTTAAAAAATTTTTATATTCCAGGAAAATTGGCATTCAAACAAGATGGGACAAGAACAGGGGAAAAAAGTCCTAAAGAAAATGAATACATTGTAAGACTCTTCGGGGGACTCTATCCATATATGTTAATCCTGACCCGAAAGACTGGTATGCCACTTTTGAACAGCAACTTCCAGTAGTTCCATGGTTTTTTTCTGATATTTACAAAGAGTGCATTGGACATACAAGTCTCATTTTGGACCTTAGGCAAGACTTCTCAGAAGAGAAAGCCTTCAATGTGTGAGCTGAAACAAGGGCAACAGTAACCAAATCACTCTGTAATAAAATTTGCCTCATTGCATTTAAGAACTAGCAGATGGTTTCAACTTTATCTCCCATTGGAGACAAGCTGATTGAATTCACTCCTTGGTTAATAGCTGCTATTTGTGCAAATGAAGATAAAGGAACTAAGCTAAAGACTGGCTATTCCTGCCTAGCCAAGTAGCAGAAAAGGTTCTGCATGTGTGACCAACAGTCTCATTTGTAAAAGCTGCTTTTTTCATACCATTGATGACTGGCAGTAGGTGATGCCTTCTCACAATGTGCAAGTAGGAGAGTGCAATGGTTTCCTACCTCACTGGTTACTGTCAGATTCAGCCATATATATGTCTGATGAAAAAGAAAATATTTAACAACAAATTCACCAAGCCCTCTTGGTCCCTAGCTCTAATACAGGCACCTAAGAGACTGCTGAAATAAATCATTCAAACAGGAATTAGGCTCTGAAACAATCATATGAATGTGAATCTTACTACAGAAACCAAATTTACTGGGGCTATGGTGTGCATAAAGGTTATTTAAACTGTCTGGGTGCCAGCAGGAATACACAGGGAAACTGCCCATCATGGGTTTCATTCTGTTACTTGAAATACAGAGACACAAGGTTTGAGAAGTTTTAGGTGATCTGTCACTGGAGTATTTGTACCAGGAAATAGGCTGCAGGTTTCTTCTCCTCTCATTGTCGCCAACAGCTTATTCATAGCATGCGGACTGAGTTGTCAGACTTACACGTAGTCTAACCAAGAAGAAGGTTTTGGTTTGAGGCTGACCCAAGACCCTTTGGTGGTTTAAAAGTGCTGAATCATCAGTGAAAACACTTTGCTGCTACAAAACCCTGGGCTGGGAGATCGTAGCTTTCCTGGAAAGCAGAGATCCCAGCTTCTGCCCTGCCCGACCAGCGTGGTGGGTCGCCAGCACAGAGCTGGGATTTGTGAGTCTCCCCAGCTCCTGGATGGCCTTCCCAGCCGATGACCCTGGAATTAGGCCTCAACCCTCTTTTCACTGAGAATTTACCAACTTATTATTTTCATTTTGAATTGGAACCAAATGTCAGGGTGCCTGTGTGCAACTGGACTTTGGTCTGTAGCTGGGGAGGCCACCTAAATTCTGTGGGAACCTCAGCTGTTCTTGCAGACAGTATTCCCACCAGCATGACAAGAAGGGGACTATCTCCAGAAAGATGCTAGACTTCCTTGCTCTGGGACTTGCTCACAACATATCTCTACTGGTACAGTAGAGACAAGACACAATGTCACAACAGCATTATGATTCAGGTACAATAGCAGAGAACTGACACACAGAGAAACACTTTCATTTATACCACTGATCACACAGAAGCACACAGTGTGTTGGTAGAAAGGACAAAGAGAGAGAAGGCAGTTTTAATTACTTACGTTTTATAAATGTGTATGTATGTGCTCCCATGCATAAAAGCAATTAGCTTTCCTAAGTAAACCCAATTCAGATAGACAACAGCATGGCCAAATGAAATAAGAACATATTTTTAATTGTTATTTGTACAGTACTCTCACTGTGTGAAGCACTGCATGGCACAGCACCTTTCATCTGGATACCTTCAAGACCCGTACAAAATCTGGGTAATGTAAATGCCTAAAATCACCCTGTCATTGCGCATGGATGGAAACGGGAGTATGAACCACAGTTAAACGCTGGCAAGGTTACACAGTTAGTCTTGCCTGAGGTCTGGACTTGATCCAGACATTTTGGAATTTAGATCAGATGTCCTCAAAAGAGTGCAGACTGGTCTGGTGAAGGTTCTGGTTGCCCAGACTGCAGGACACACACTGTACATACATGGTGCAGGCTACATGTCAAAAGGAACCAAGATTAATGGTTGTCTGCATCCAGATAGGTCTGGCAAGTTTATGCACAGTACATCTATCATTAAGTCTGGAGTCCACGCCTGCTGATTTTGCTGCAATTATGTCTCAGAGAGTCTATTCGAGGTTAGAAGTTAGGGACACTCAACACGGGCATTATCTCTGCCTTTGCTTCCAGGAAAGAGAATATTACCCAAGCTAGGGGCTTGTTCTCACACAGCTGTGAGACTGATGGGCAGGAGCTGGCTCGCATATCTTCAGTCTCCAGGAGCACAGTCCAGAGAAATTTGTGCCTGTTC
This sequence comes from Phoebastria nigripes, assembly GCA_035582835.1. Classification (NCBI taxonomy): domain Eukaryota; kingdom Metazoa; phylum Chordata; class Aves; order Procellariiformes; family Diomedeidae; genus Phoebastria; species Phoebastria nigripes. The sequence continues at coordinate 641,394 of JAYKAV010002353.1, forward strand.
TGTACATTTGGTAGTCTTAATGAGGAAGTCTCTTTGTAGTCAATAGAATTGTTGTGTCCTTTGTAAGTGAATGTGGTGTTACATTTTCTCCTTAATTGCTGGTGCCCTAGCATGCCATTATGAAAATGAATTGTTACAAGCATACATGCATTAACCAGGAAATAGAAATGATGTAGGAAGAAATCAGGAATATGCAAATATGGTGTATCATCTGCGGGAGAACTCTGTTAAAATATGTTTTTACAGAGAGGGAATTGTCAGTTGGGTGGGTATTTAATCTTTTGACCTCAGGCAGAAGCCAATGTGAGACATACAACATTCAGAATATCTTCAGGTGCTTTCAAAGCAATGTCATTCTTTAAAGGGGCAAAGAAGGGGGAGGGACACTGGGAGACACAAAGCCGATCAAAGGTGGAATAATGAAAGGAGAAATGTTTGAAAAACAGTAAAATATTCACAAGCCACAAAGAGGTTGAACAACTGCCAAACTGATCCAAGGAAAGGCATCTAATCCTATTAATCTTTTGCTTCATCAGGGGAAAATGCTGGACAAGAGGAAATATTTTCTGTGTAGTAGAACATGGTAAGCACTTCAGTAAGAGCTCTGCTCCAGGCTACAGGCTGAATGGTGACCTACTGAAATTATTTAGACTAAGAACCATGACAAGAATTTCACACTTTGTCTGTCTAGGAAAACAGCTTTATCACGCACATGATCTAAAATGTGCTGAAGTATTTATTTTTTGTACCTGGTCTTATTTTTTTCAAGATTTATATGTTTTTCTCCACCACATCTTACTTTTGGAAATGTGAATCAGTGTTTATGCTCTTGACAGAAAATATCTTTATTTTTACCTCTTTGTATCCTTTCTCCTTCTTAGAAGAAATTACGTGACAAAATCATTCAGATTAAGTTTTTCTGCTATTGGCAGATATGGTTTTAACTTTTAGCAAAAAGGCAGTGTTGTTTTTTCTTTTTTGTCATACCATCAGAAAGATGCTAGGCTAACAAATCTAAGCAGATATTCAGCACTGTGATACATATTGTAACAATATAGATAGTCCAATGCTGTCTCTGTTAAGGGGAGAAGGAGATTACAGTTTTGCATTCCTATGCTTTAAAGATTCTGTAGGGTCTCTAACACACCCAACAGGATTGTTCCCATGTGTGCTGAAGAGTTAACGTTAAAATTTTGAGTATCCTTTAAAAGCACAACACCTCAGCGCACATGAATGCCCAAAGCAGAGGAAGCTTAGCAGCCACTGGCAAAACCCTATGACTGGCAATGACTGGGTAAAACTGACCAGCCCAGAAGAAGACTGGGAAACAGAGGATGGTGGATGGCTAGAAAATTTATGCATGTCATGCTTTTTTTTCAGTGCACCATAATTTAGCAGCCCTTTGGGACAGTAGGAGGAAAGATGCAGAAGCCATGTTAAAGATTTCTATAAGCATTTCTGTTTCTCTCAAGCCAATAAACACAAAACTTACACATGCTGTGCATTGTGCTTTATTGCCTAGAACACAAAGGCCACAGTGGGATTTCATAATAAGGATTTAACCTATAAAATATAGAGATATAATAGATATCTGTAGAAATGCCTTTAAAATTGTGTAGATTTTAATAGTGAATTATTTCTTCTGTGTGCATTTTTAATAGGTCTGTAGTACCCTATAGCAAGCACGATATTTTCATTGAAATTGAACAAGTCCAAAATCTGATAGAAACTGTGTAGTTCTAATGTTTTTCCCTGAAGAACTACATATCTGGAAATAGTGAGTCACTATGACAGGCTGCTATACTGCTTTTGATCTCAGCTTTGAGAAACAGCCATTCAGGGTAGTGTGGTTTGCAGGAAGAACGAATGCTTGATGCCGATAGAGAAGAGGTCCTTCTGATAAGAAAGCAGGGAACTCATCACTTAAAATGGAGTGGACTATGATGGATATACCATTGAGGAGTGGAGGAAGGCTGTGGGGAGCATTGTATACTCTAGTGAGATGAACATCATGAAATGGGGAGTTACTCTAGCACCTTTAGGAGAGGGAGCTTGAGAAGAAAGTACATTGAAATAGGTGACTCAGAAGGAGAAAGATCAAATGCAATCAGAATCTTAAATCACAAATGGCTCATTAAAGATTATTAAAGGCTTTTTATTCATCTCTTATTTTCTCTGAAACTTTAGGATTCCAGAGAGCTAGAAAAGCAGTTGCATACTTCAGTTGGACTTATCATTACTGTATCACATGCTTTAAGAGGTTAAAGAGAAATTGTGTGGAGATGAGTGAAGTCATGGCAATTGTAATGACTTGATTGTACCCTTTCCTTCCAGTGTCAAGAGAATTAGCTACACCCACAAAGTGAGGAAGCTCTGATAGACCCTTGAGAGAGGGTTATTTTAGGAATGAGGATAGAGTGGTTATAGGGTACATCTGCATTAGCATTTTAGTTCGAATCAGGCTAGTCTGCTTCTGAATTGGATTGCCCAGTCATTCCCACAATCTGTGCTCTCTTTCACATGATAAAACAGGTTTGGAGTGTGTTATGTGAATACTTTCTGTATGAAACTAAATCAAAAAGCGATCTCCAGGATCTCTCCTAATGCACTCCAAATGCTACTGGTCATCAGTCAACAGGTCCAGAGCAGAGCCTGTTGGAATAAAGGCCCCCAGAACACAGAATATGTGGCCACTGGTTCTCAGAACTAAATATTTTGCTCTACAGATCAATTCCTACTGTGATGCTCTTGTTAATGAAGATGTAGCCGAAGAGTAATTTAAAGGGAGAAAGAGGAACTGTAGAGCTCCTTTACTCTGTAAAGAAGATATTTTTTTTATTTTGCTGGAAGAATAAATTGTGCAAACTAAAGTTCCTCAATAGGAAGAAGAAAATGAACCTGTGGAAAATTGTGGGTTAAGTACTAAAGAAAAATGTGTAGACCTGCTTGCGTGAAGAAATTCTCGCAAGTCAGTGCTGCTGTATTAATTGCCTATATAGCACTGGCATACACTTTACTACTGCACATAAAAATAATGGGTGAAGCCAATTTACAATTTTCAGAATCTCATTTCATAATCAATTTGAAATAATTTTTACTGGCCTTGCAGACTTCATTTTAGGAATGTGGTTTTGCACGTACTTTCCTTCCCTCCAGGGTGAATTGTTTACTAAAGTTTGTAAATGGATTCTATTGCAACATTTATTTTGATAAATATGCGTCTTGAAAAGTGTGAGTGTTAAACATAGGCTTGATCTAGCAATCCTTTACTGTGAAAATGTATTCCATAGAGCACTGAAGTGTTGTAGTAAAAAGCTATCTCATAAAATAAGCAACGAAATTGAAATTTTGGCTTAACCTACTTTTTAAAGAAATAAGTTACCCTAAGGCTGATGTTTGAACTAGCTGCTATTATTTGTTGTGTGTAGCAGACATTTCCTTATTGAAAGGCTAAATTTATTTAAGTTAGAGTTGGGGGTTGAATTTCTTGGTACAGTTACAGATACCATTAAAAAAAAAAGATTCATTGTTATTACTTAAATTTTACAATTTGGTGCTTTGTAGACAGCAAGTAAAGGAGAATATTACATGTCATTTCATTTTGAATAATATTGAATGTCTTAGCTCTGTGTAGCTCTGCCTAGAAATGAAGTGAAAATGGTTTATTTTATAGCATCTAATCCTGTCCTAGACATCCATTTTAGTTTTAAAGAAAGGTTTGAAATATCTCTCTTTGATAATTAAAGCATTGTCTTTAGCATAGGTGAATGCTTTGATTTTGCATTTCTTTACTATCTCACTTGAAAAATTTCCAGCTAAGCAGATATGGATAGAGTTATGGGGCAGATACAACCTTTTTGTGTGCCTAACTGCGATAAGAAATACCCACTGGTGACGCAACATCACACACATGAAGGCTTCTGTGCTAGCATTCTTCCAGTACATTAGTATTACAGTATTCTTCACATTTCAGCATGTAGTTGAACTAATTTTACTTGCTAAAGTCAAGGAAAAGTGAATAAGAAAAATAATCTTGAGCACATTCATTCAGAATTTTAAAGCAATGTGTCTGATCACATGTGCTTTATGTCACCATACTAGGAAATGCTGTGTTCTTTGCCAAAACAGCTATGCTTGAGGAAATTAAATTGAGTATTTGTGGAAGGTAGAGTTTCTTATAGTGACCAATTCATAGCTGCATTTCCATGATTCTTAAAGTGTTTCTTGAACAGTCTAGTTTAAGTAGCTTGATATCAATTAGATACAGATATTAACTTTCAGATTCAACCTTGAACCATTTAATAGGGGAAGATATATTATGCCATAGCTGTAATAGAGACAGATGCTATATGTAGGTAACCTGATACTATTCATTATAAGACATTTTTGCAGCTTTTACAAAAGACATTATTTCCTTTATTTGCTGCAGCCTAGAGCTAATACCCAAGGTACCATCTGTGACCACAGATCTGGAGGAAGCAAGGATAGGCTCCATGTGCTAGCCACCTCGCTCAGATCTCCAGGCCTGTTTGATGCACCCTTTTCCTGGAAATTTCCCAAGGAATTGAGTTGATCCTGTGCATTAAATCACGGAAGTCTGTTCATGGTGCTGAAGGTTCAGAGTTTGCTTCCTGTTTGAGGGTAAACAAATGAATGAAACAAATGAAATGAAAACTTGAATTAAGACTACAATGAAATAGTGCTAACTTCCCTCCTGGGCTGCTATATGCAAAAAGCACATGCATGTAAATTTTATGCATTGGGTGTGGGAATGTGTGCAGAAAGAGGGAAATATCTGTAATTCTACAGTGGTCTACATCTCTAACTGCATATATATCTTTATCAATAGATCTGAAAGTATCACCTTAACCTTTTGCCTGTATACATCCTAAATTTGAAGCATGTGTGCCTGATGTAATCTGATGTAAAATTTTATTTGTGTGGTATTTAAAGGAACTAGAAGCAGACAAACCAGAGAAAGGAACATGGGAAACACAGGCAGGAGTGAGTAGGGCAGACTGTTCCCTCTAACRCTCTTGGAATCTCATCTTTGCAGGAGAGATACAAAAAAGAAAGTATATTTTCCATAATCAGTGACCCTTTCAGTTTCTTCTGTCATATATTGCCTAAAACATGTCTTTATATGGAGTTATGGCTGCCTTTACTGTAGATTTCCCATATCTGGCATTTTGCAGAAGAAAGAATGGCTAAAATGCAGCTAAAGAAAACAGAGAGAAAGATGTTTTACTTTTAACTAGCGGCTAAATGTTAAAGGTGCTGGAAACTAAGAAGGCCTTTAAATTTGTACTATGTTTCATTTCTTGTCCCTTTTGTGTAATATTTGGTTCATTGTTTGCCAATGAAGATGAAATATATATATATTTCAATAAAGATGAAATATATATATTTTTCTCATATATATTTTTTATATATAACTCTGCATGTTGTTTCTGATCTTGTAATTTGAAGGTAGAAATAGTCTTGGTAGATCAGATGTTTGATCCTAATTTATATTCTTTTTCTGACAGGGGTTGTTATTTCACTCTTCTGAAAAAGGTGTAAAATTCTCATGAAATGCTCACAGTGCTGTTTTCCTTTGTGCTATGTGCATACCATGTGGTTTAGGAAAACACACTCTGTCTTTAAGCCACATATAATACTGAAGTTGTACATTGCGTCAGTCCCATTAGGCCAGCACATTGTCCCAGTCAGTGTCCAGTGCCAGATGTTCCAGAAAAAGGTGTAAGAAAACCAGCAGTGGACAACTGTTAAATATCATGGCCACAAAGGAAGCTTCTTACCTCCCAGGCAGCTAGTTAGTAGCTGCATTACTGAGGAAGCATGAAGATTTAGGCCCCCTATAAATTTTAATCCTTTCTAACATACRGACACATTTTGACAAACTGGGAATTGAAACACTGGATTCCAGTTTTATTCTGGAAGATAAATTTATGTTGTCATTTAAAATGCCTTCATGAAAAATTACAGCAAACAAGTAATTACACTATCTGCATTTGCTTTCATTAGTTGTGGAGAGGAGCTGAGCTTTTTAAAAATTACATTAGCTACCATATAAGATTCTGAGAAACATCTTTCTGTGAAATGGGACAGGTAATAGGATGTATATGGTAGTTCATAGACAGGAAGAGAATTTTAAAAGAAGATCCTACTCTTTTACAGGCAAAAGATGGAGAGAGTAATAAGGCTTGCATTGATGTTACAACTTTTTTGTCATTGGTTTGTTATTTTTCAGTCAGAGCTGTTGTGGTTTAACCCAGCAGGCAGCCAAACACCACACAGCCATTTGCTCACTCCCCCCTCCACAGTGGGATGGGGGAGAGAACTGGAAAAAAAAGTAAAATTGGTGGACTGAGATAAAGACAGTTTAATAGAACAGAAAAGGAAGGGGGGAAAAAAAAAAAAAAAGATGATGATGATAGAATATACAAAATAAGTGATGCACAATGCAATTGCTTACCACCTGCCAAACAATGCCCAGACTGTCCCCAAGATGCGATCGCCACCTCCCAGACCACCTCCCAGCTTTATATACTGAGCATAATGTTGTATGGTATAGAATACCCTGTTGGCCAGTTGGGTTAGCTGTCTTGGCTATGCTCCCTCCCAGCTTCTTGTGCACCTGGCAGAGTATGGGAAGCTGAAAGGTCCTTGACTAATGTAAACACTACTTAGCAACAACTAAAACATGAGTGTGTTATCAACATTCTTCTCATACTAAATCCAAAACACAGCACTATACCAGCTAATAGGAAGAAAATTAACTCTATCCCAGCCAAAACCAGGACAGTATCCACCCCTTATTCTATACCATCTATGTCATGCCCAGGTCTCACATTTTCCAATACATTCCAATTAATCACCACCACTTTTCCTGTCTTTTGATGTATACACACAGATAACATTCCCTTAGTCTATGGGCCATTCCTCTAAAATGTCCATTGAGTTCATTTAGTCCATGGCTTTGGGCTCCATCTGTCATAACAGTCTTTCAGGGCAGGAGAGGTGGTGTGTGGTGTTGGATTGTTGCATCCCGAAGCCAGTTCTGGTTCCATTATCGCTGTGCTCGTCTGGTTTTATCATTGTTGCACTTTGCTCAGTTTCATCAGAGTTCCTTTTTCATTAATCTGGGTGATTCTTACTGCAATACCGTTGATATGACATATASCAACCAYAGAAGTGRTGACATACAGYATTATATAGCAATTAACATCATACAATTCAGTTCATTGGCTATTTTCACCCAAAATCAAATCCCCTTGAGGTACACATCAGACTTCCCCATCCTTTCGCATTACCCACGAAGTGCACCCAGGTCCTTGAGCAAAAGCATTCCCATGAATGGGTTTTCCCTTGCCTGAGGCAGGACTAACCCAGACTGTCTTCCCCAGCATATTTTTTATGTGCACTACGGGGTCTTTATCCCCATCTACAGTACGTAAAAGTTTTGATTGGGCAGGGCCAGCTCGATTGAAAGATCCTCTAGTGTTGACTAACCAGGTCATTTTTGCTAAATGTCTATCCCAATGCTTGAATGTCCCACCACCCATTGCTCTCAGTGTAGTCTTTAGCAGTCCATTGTATCGTTTGATTTTCCTGGAGGCCGGTGCATGATAGGGGATGTGATACACCCACTCAATGCCGTGCTCTTTGGCCCAGGTGTCTATGAGGGTGTTTCGGAAATGGGTCCCGTTGTCTGACTCAATTCCTTCTGGGGTGCCATGTCGCCATAGCACTTGCTTTTCAAGGCCCAGGATAGTGTTCCGGGCAGTGGCATGGGGCACA
>JAYKAV010002353.1:650585-682518 GCA_035582835.1 Phoebastria nigripes
CAGAGGCTCCAGGTAGGGCCATTCTCCCCGGCTGCGGTGTAGAGCACATTTTTTACATCTTGTCCGGCCTGGACTGGCCCAAGGGCTATTGCATGAACTATCTCCTGTTTGATTTGTTCAAAGGCTTGTTGTTGCTCAGGGCCCCATTTGAAATCATTCTTCTTCCGGGTCACTTGATAGAAAGGACTTACGATCCGACTGTAATCTGGAATATGCATTCTCCAAAAGCCCACAACGCCTAAGAAAGCTTGTGTTTCCTTCTTACTAATTGGTGGAGACATGGCTGTTATTTTGTTGATCACATCCATTGGGATCTGATGACGTCCATCCTGCCATTTTATTCCTAAAAACTGGATCTCCTGTGCAGGTCCCTTGAGCTTACCTTGTTTTATGGCAAAACCGGCCTTCAGAAGGATTTGGACTATTTTCTTCCCTTTCTCAAAATCTTCTTCTGCTGTCTTGCCCCACACGATGATGTCATCAATGTACTGCAGGTGTTCCGGAGCCTCACCCTGTTCCAGTGCGGTGTGGATCAGTCCATGGCAAATGGTGGGGCTGTGTTTCCAGCCCTGGGACAGTCGATTCCAGATGTACTGGACGCCCCTCCACGTGAAAGCAAACTGTGGCCTGCATTCTGCCGCCAAAGGGATTGAGAAAAACGCATTAGCGATATCAATGGTGGCATACCACTTGGCTGCCTTTGACTCCAGTTCGTATTGAAGTTCTAGCATGTCCGACATGGCAGCACTCAATGGCGACGTGACTTCATTCAGGCCACGATAGTCTACTGTTAGTCTCCACTCTCCATTAGACTTTCGCACTGGCCATATGGGACTGTTAATGGGTGAGTGGGTGTTGCTGATCACTCCTTGTCTCTCCAGTCGACGAATCAGCTTATGGATGGGAATCAGGGAGTCTCGGTTGGTGCGATATTGCCGCCGATGCACTCTTGTGGTGGCGATCGGCACCTGTTGTTCTTCAACCTTCAGCAACCCCACAACAGAAGGGTCCTCCGAGAGACCAGGCAAGGTAGACAGCTRTTTAATTTCCTCTGTCTCCAAGGCAGCTACACCAAAAGCCCAGCAGTACCCTTTTGGGTCCTTGAAATACCCTCTCCTGAGGTAGTCTATGCCAAGGGTGCATGGAGCCTCTGGGCCAGTCACAATGGGGTGCTTTTGCCACTCCTTCCCGGTTAGGCTCACTTCAGCCTCCAATACAGTCAGCTCTTGGGATCCCTCTGTCACTCCAGAAATACAAATGGGTTCTGCCCCTTTATAGCTTGATGGCATCAGGGTACACTGTGCACCGGTGTCTACGAGAGCCTTATACTCCTGYGGGTCTGATGTGCCAGGCCACCGAATCCACACAGTCCAGTAAACCCGGTTGTCCCTTTCCTCCACCTGGCTGGAGGCAGGGCCCCTCTAGTTCTGGTCATAGTATTCGCTACTCATTTCTTGTAAATACAAGTCAAGAATTCCTTCATTACAATCAGAAGTAAGATCAGCCCTTCTACTCTGTCTGGGGAACTGTTCACTGGAAAGTGGACTGTCATGAGACAGGTGTTTTCTGGAAATTGGAGCAGCAATTTTCCTGGGAGAACCCCCTTGTGCGATTGTTTTCCCTTGCAACTCACGTACCCGTGCCTCTAGGGTCCAGGTAGGTTTYCCATCCCACTTCCTCATGTCTCCTCCGTGGTCACGCAGGTAAAACCACAGGGTGCCCCGTGGTGTGTACCTTCTATATCCTCTCTCTTGAGCAGAAGAACRCTGACTCCTAATAGCTGAGATACTGGTCCGTACAGGTGGAGAGTAGGACATATCCTCTTTGAATTGCTGGAACTCCCGGGACAGTTTCTCCATAGCCGAGACAAGGGAGGAAGAGACACTTTCTTCGTATTCCCGGAGTTTGCCAACTGTTTCATCCACTGTTGGTGCTTCTTTCTCTTTCCAGGACAGTATTGCCAACGAATTGGTATACGACGCTGGTGCATTCTGTACAAACTTCTGCCACATGGGTCAGGTGCATTTGACTTCATCTGGATCTTTGGATAATTGCTCGTCGTCCAGGTCACTATAAACCACCTCCAACACACCTAATTTCCTCAGGTACTGGATACCTCTCTCCATGGTGGTCCATTTGCCTGGGTGATATATAATATCTCCCTTGAAGGGATACCTTTCCTTCACACCTGACAGGAGTCACCTGCAGAGGCTGAGGGTTTGTGCCCCTTGCCCAATTGCTTTGCCAATGCCCCCTTCCCTAGAGAGGGATCCCAACCGTTTGGCTTCCTTACCCTCTAATTCCAGACTACTGGCCCCATTATCCCAGCATTGGAGCAGCCAGGTGACAATGTGCTCACCTGGATGACAGCTGAAATCTTTTTGCATATCTCGCAACTCACTCAGGGATAGGGATCGGGTGGTTTCCATCTCGTTTAAGAGTTCTTCCTCTTCCTCCTCCCCTCCTCGTGATGGTCCTGCCTTTTCATCATCCCTTTCTAATTGAGCTGACTTTCACTTCCAAGATTTCTTGTGTATAGGGGCAACTGATACCAGCATGGGTTGGTCCTCTGGTTCAGCTGTAGTGACTGTTGTTGGAGTTTGAGTAGCTGCAGTGCCTGTCACTGGGGTTGGAGTAGCTGCAGTGCCTGTTGAGGGGGTTGGAGTAACTGTAGTGTCTGTTGCTGGGGTTTGAGCCGCTGCAGTGACTGTTGTAGGGGCTGGAGTAGCTGCAGTGCCTGTCGCCTGGGTTTGAGTAGCCACAGTGCCTATCGCGGGGGTTGGAGTAGCTGCAATGACTGTCGCCAGGGTTAATCTCCGGACGGTATTCCTAAACAGTTGTTTAACCCTAAACAAGACCTGAAACACATTCAGGAGACATAGCAATAGGAACAGGCTTGTTTGAACATCCCAAGGATATTCAACATTCTCAAGAACTGTTGTGGAGGGCTTCATGAAAAGGACAGAAGAAAAAGGAGTTTCTGAAGGTAGGAAAGGGAAGGTGAAAGAGTGGGGGAAAGTGTCCCCCACGTCTCCCCCATAAATTGGTTCTCCAAGGAAAAAAGGTAAAGAGTGTAATTATTAATAGTTTCCGAGAGGTGGCTCCTGACGTACAGAGGTGACGGCAATGCTGAGTACAAATACCAGATTAGACTCATGACCAATAATTTTATCATATCATAACCAGTGTTACACAGTGCAGCAAAATGATAACGTTGACCCAGTTCTGAGCAGCGATAAACAGCACAAGAGGGAACATATACTGCAAGTAAGGTATTACATAACACAACACTGAGAGCCAGCCCAAGAACTTTGAGAGCCAATAAATCAACGTTGTGACCAGCAAATATTAAACCAATATAATGAATGCTTATAACATTTGCCTTAACATGCTTTGGTCAGATCTGTCATTATCTCAACCCTTCGTGCCCCACGTTGGGCGCCAAAAACGACTGTTGTAGTTTAACGCGGCAGGCAGCCAAACACCACACAGCTGCTTGCTCACTCCCCCCTCCACAGTGGGATGGGGGAGAGAATTGGAAATAAAAGTAAAATTTGTGGACTCAGATAAAGACAGTTTAATAGAACAGAAAAGGAAGGGAAAAAATAATAATAATAATGATGATGATGATGATGATAGAATATACAAAATAAGGGATGCACAATGCAATTGCTCACCACCTGCCAAACAATGCCCATCCCCCGAGCCACGATCACCGCTTCCCGGACCACCCCCCAGCTTTATATACTGAGCATGATGTCATATGGTATGGAATACCCTGTTGGCCAGTTGGGTTAGCTGTCCTGGCTATGCTCCCTTCCAGCTTCTTGTGCACCTGGCAGAGCATGGGAAGCTAAAAAGTCCTTGACTAGTGTAAACATTACTTAGCAACAACTAAAACATGAGTGTGTTATCAACATTCTTCTCATACTAAATCCAAAACACAGCACTATACCAGCTACTAGGAAGAAAATTAACTCTGTCCCAGCTGAAACCAGGACAGAGCTATTGCAGGGAACTCTAATGCAGCATTGCTTTACACAGCACAGTTTACAAATTGTTTGCAGAATCACTTACATCTCTTGTTGGTGTTTATGTCTGCTATCTAATTCAGGTCCACGAATCATCAGCGCAGGGTTACCTACTTTCCTGGGGTCTATCCTTTATCGCATCTTCCCTTTCTACTTCTCTAAATCTCTTTGTAAGCACCATTTAACACCATTTTCAAAAGCAGAATCCAATTACTAAACTGTTAAATACAGAACATGGTATAGAACTGCTCTGGGATGAAATCGAAGCCTATGAATTCAGTAGGCAAGCTTAGCTTTTTGTTATTCCTTTGGTAAGATTCTGATGCTTTTCATCTTTACCTGGATATTGAAATTTTCATTCCACATAAGCTTTCTAGCTCCAGAGCTTATTCTTATTCTTCAACTAAGAAAGTAGCCAATAAATAATGTATGTAATATATTACTTGTGTCTGTATCCCCTGCAAACCCTTTGACACTCCACTGCACATTTGCCCCATTGTACATGGGGCTTTTATCTTGCAAACACTGAAAAATGAATTCATTTCAAATATAGGATTAGTGCCATTGAAGGATAGGTTAGTATATTCCTTATGAATTGCAGTATCAAACGCCTGAATCCTTTGCTGGCTAATCTTGTGATTCAATTCAGAAGATGTTACAATCTCACATGAAGGTCCATTGTTTTTTTGCTAGAGATTGACCTGGTGGAAGCTGATGATCTGTTGGTGCTGGTCAAAATGATGAGGGAAGAGCTACCCTGCCATTTTCATGCAGAAAAGTTGGATGTTTTAACTGACTAAAGTTTATCTCTGTGTCTAACTTTTCATCAGTAAATAAGGGTCAGCCATCTGGCAGTGATAAATTTGGCTGGAATGGATTCCATCTGCTAAAATATGATGTAAAAATATTCTGCTCTTCCATGGCACTGGAAAGACATGACATCTGGGATTAGGCATTATAAAGAAACTTGAAATTGGAAGGCATTGACAAAATGATTTCCCTTCTGAGGAACTGGAGAGGTGCCATTGTAGGGTGGGACTAACGACACGCCTATAACTAGGGTTTATCTATTTGCAAATAGTTTTTTCTAGAAGTTAATGTTAACTCAGAAGTTAAAACACTGAGTTCAGCCTTCCCCTCCAAACTCCCTCTACGATCTACTGGAGTTATTAAGTAGATTTATGACCAAGGAATCACCTATTCTGGTACATAAAGATGTAGGTTTCTCATGTGGACATGGAATTTTGTGTTACCTGGTGTCCAGCTGTTTACAGCTGTGTGGCTTGTGATTTCCCAGCAGAGCTGGAAGAATAGGAAAGCCTGGAAACTGGTAAGCAAGGAAAAGCCAAGAGGCTTTGCACTGCTTTACCTACAAGCTGAAGCAGGTAGTTTCTGTTTTGATGGATCATTGCAAATATCCATAATAGGGCCTTCAGGGATCCTATTTTTCAAGGCACTGAATTTGCCTGAAGAATGAAGAGGTACTCTGTGGAGTTGGTGATAGAACTTCTTTCTCTGACTTTTCAGTCTACTGAGATATGGTGGTTTATCATCAAAATTCAAGATCATCTACATAGATAAGGTCTGTTCATACTGGTTAATTTGTGTTTTCTAGTCCATGATTTGTTGATGCTACCAAAAAAGATAACAAAGACATAACTCATCTATGACTATCAATTCCCCAATAGCAAGATAAAGTATTACTCCATTAAGTGTTTTAGTGTATTTTGCCTCTGCATTGTGCCAGTCTTGAAAGCTGAAAGTGTTACATGCTTTCAGGTTACAGAGCAATTCTAAGGGATTTGGAGAAAAACTGCAGGTCTTCCAAGCAGGAGCAGTTTCTCCAGGGAGCCCACATCCTTGTAGACATTGTTATCAAAATACACCTTTCAGTTTAATTTGAGGACTTCGTTCTAAATTAAGAAAACATTTTTAAGGAATGACCTATGGAAAACTCTAAGCATGATCTTTTTTCCTGGGGCAAAGCAAGCTGCTTTCTAAATTATCATGTCCCAGAGAGGAAAGATGTTAAAATAAGGTTCTGCATTTGACCCTGTCCTGAAGATTGGAATTGTAATGCATCCTACAGAATTACTTAACAGACACCATGTTAATGTGAGGTTCTTTTTATAAATCTAGACAGCGGTATGCCAACATATATTCCCCAATGGCTGCTGTAATGTGAACCAGTAGGCATTTAGTTTTAGAGTACTATGTACAAGAGTTAGTTTTTAAAAGTCAATCCTCAGTAATTGGTTTAATAGTTAATAATAACTGACTACTATGGTGCAGTACAGAAGCTATTATGTCCATTAGAATGTCTGTAAGTGTGAACATTGTTCATTTGTGACCACACCCAAGAGAAAGGTTTTAAAAACTTTCCTGCTTTACTTTTAGCAGAGAGCAATTAAGCAAGAAGTTTGTGCAGGTTGGAATTTTTTATTAGATACACCTTCTCCACTCTTCTTTTTTGTTGTTGTAGGCAGTGATATAGTTGCTTTGTGAGTAGCCAAATCTCACATAAATGCATTAAATGCAGTTCAGCAAGAAATGCTGAGCTTGAGAAACATTGAAAAATAATGTAGGATTCAAGTTAATACAAAAAGACTTTGACTAGACATCCACTTTTATGTGTATAATAACATATTTTTAAAAAAATCTGAGTAATTTTAAAATGATCAAAAGCAAACAGAATGAATAGAATTTTAAGGCTGAGGGCTTCTGGGAGAGGGATTTAGCTGTAATTTTCTTACATCTCAGTAAGGAGTACATGTGCTTAAATTAGGCTATTGCTTACTTGTTTTGCTGACTCAGGTCCTCAGTAAAAATACTACTGTGTAAAATTTTCAAAAACACTTTTAAAGGGATGTAGATATTTGGTTTCACAGAATTTGTCCTTTTGTCTTTGCCATATATTTTCACCAATGCTGAAGAGAATTCCTACTTTTTTTTTTTTTCCTTTTTTTTTAAGCATTATTGTATATGCATGTATCTAAATATTGTGCTTGATTTCTTCTTCTAATTTAGGGTGACTTCTCTTACTATTCCCAAGGCTTCCTTTCAATTTATAACTTCTTTGTGTTGAAGGTTTGATGTGTAAAGATCAATCTCAACTTATATTTAAGCACTTGTAAAATACTGATTGCTTGGTTAACTCCCTAAATTACATGTACCCCCACAAAGAACATTTATTTGAATACAAGTAGACTCACAAAAAAAGAAAAAACAGAAAAAGATTTAAAAGTTTGCTTAGTGTTAGAACAAGCATATAATTCTCTTTTTCTCTTATTTTGCTTTAAAGAAAGTGCTAAGCATGTACTTCAACATTTACTGAATTGGAATGAATGTACTTAATCGTATAGAATCTTTACTGAATTTGTGATCTGAAAACCCAAATATGATTAATACAGAGGACATCAACACTCTAGTGCAAGATGCTGATGCTCATCAAGTAATGTTCGTTTCAGAATCTAACCGCACAGTGTGTTATAACCCACTTGTTTCCCTCACCTATTTTTGGTCTTCTTTGATGCCAGCATTCCAGCCTGTGGTGTATAGTCTGATATAAAAATCTGACTAATATAAAGGCATTACTAGATATAGACCTTTGTATAACAATAAGCAAGTTGAAAACAAACCTAATACCTCCACTCTCCTCCCAATATTGCTTCATTTCAAATAGTTACAATATTAGCAGAATAAAAACCACATCAAATATTACTTCATCCTTGCCTGCCAGCAGCTTAAATTCCATTTAATTTCTTTTGTGTTAGCAGGTTGCATTTACAGAGAGCTTTTGGTTTTGTTATTTGTCTCAATTTGCTGAAGTAGCTGAGTATGGTCCAAATGGAAAAATAAATCACAAAGAAAGCTTATTAGGAAATGTTTATATTGTTGAATTAGAAAGCAGTAGGCAGTATTTGTTAAGCCAGATAAACTGTATATTGCTGTCTTTTGGGGAAACTAAAAACCGAATAAAATCTTTACCTTGGACACTCAAGTTTTTCTCCAAAGGTTAAGCTGATACAGCAGTTACTTCTTTAATTATTTATGGATGAGACATTTGAAATGCCTGCCAAAGTTAGCAGAGAGAAAATAATGGCTAGTATTAAACATTTGACCTTGAAAGCAGCTCTGATTGAAAATAATTACCCCAAGTTTTAAAACCTTTATTTCCTGTTCTGGTGGCAATGTCCTTCTTAAGCTGTAATAAATTGCCCAATCATCTTAGCACCAGATTAACTTGACTCAAGTGTTTATTTCACATTAAGCTTCAGCATTACTGATGCACTATGCAAAAGTGATATTAATTATCTTTAGGGTTCTTTTTTTCTTAATCCAGATTTCTTTGGTGGTGTAAATTTTCATTGAGTTTGCCCTCAATGTTCCACCAAGGCCAGATGTCATTTCAACATATCAAAATCTTAAAATTAACTCTGAATTTTCTGCTGACCTCTGTGATGTTTTGGTATTGAGCAGGTGCAAATGAATTCTCTTAGACTCCTTTGTTATGTCTATCTGTGTTGTCAATCTAGTTTACATTAACATCTGGAAAATAGATATGGGAAAATTATTGGTCTTGTTAATTATAATTAGCTGTCAGTCTTCTCAATGAGAGGTATTTTGGTCATTAAGTGAATAATATTGGCTCATGAATATTCCTTCATATAACAGATACTTAAAAATGATTTGTAAAATTTTTGCTTTCAAGCATAACAATGCCCCCATAACCACCATGCTCCGATTTATGTGGGGTTTGTGTTTTGGCAAACATTATGCCTCAAGGATACCAGGTGTAGCTTTGTAAGGTCCTTTGATTAATGTCTGTCTAGTAACATCACTGGTTGCTTTGGGCAAACTGTTCTATAAAAGGAAACCTTGCTGACATGGAAAAGAAAATTGCAACTCTGGTGTGCCATGAGATTTTAATTACAATAAACAACAATTAAACAGATTATTATAGCTGTGCAGTTATTACTCTAAAGTTGACATTGTGTCAGCATCTTATTTTCATTGGTTTTGTAATCAGTCTGTAGAATTTGCCTTGAGCTAGAACAGAAATTATTTTTAAAGTCAACAACACCAAATTTTAAGACAAATTATTTTTGTAATTTATTTTAATCACTGGAAAGATTTTCAGAGTTTTCTTTCTGTTTATTACTTTTTTTGTCACAAAGCCATCAAAAAATGTTTTGTGGCTATCTGGTTCATAACAAGCCAAATCTTCTTGTCCTTATGTAGTAAGCTTCCCTCTGACTGTGAATTAATTGTGCACTACTGGTCTGCCATATTTTGAGTTGCAAATGTAACAATGCCTTGTAAGAAAACTAGTGGTAAACATTTTTAAAAACTTCTAAAGTGGTCTAAGTGTTTCATAGTATATATCCATCCTGTCTTTGGGGGTCAGAGATAACTAATGGAGACTGAATCTCTCAGTTTGAAGAAAACGCATCTCCTCCACAGCCCATATTTATCTTTAAATAGCAGTGACAATAGCAAGAGGATTTTCTGGAGATGACAGCTGAAGATATGGTTGCCAAATGTGATCAAGAAGTCAGGTTTTTTGGACCTTTCTTTCTTCTGCCTATCCACTTCTTGCTTTAAAAAGATAGAACTGGCAATATAATTGATGGAGAGGTTATAGCATTTCTAAATGAAAAATAGAACTTCTGTACCATTTGAGCTAAATGCCTTTGAATACAGACACATTTTCCGCTTTCCTACATGGCACTTTGTGGTAATTGAGCAAATTTTATAGGGCCAAAATTAGTCACAAGAGAACTCTCTGTATTACTCTCTGAAAGCAATGGAAGCACAATGAGAGTTTTGAGAAAAAAGAAAAAAAAATTAATTAAGGAAAGAATATATCTGGGGACTAGTTTAGCTTTGATATGCTTCAGCTTTTGGGCTTACCTGCATGATGACTGCAGTGAGACTAAACCTGCAGGCTGGCTTCCAACCCCTGCAGCCCAGCTGGGATCAGCCTTTGGCAAAAAGGCAAGGAAAAATAAGGGGTCTGCAAAGCTCCAACTGCAAACTGTCTCAGCTGCTGTAGGAGAAACTACCCAAGAGAGGGGGAGAGCCTGCAGGTTTCCACACCTTTCCTAGAAAACCGCTGTTTGAAGAACGTGTTTGGAG
This sequence comes from Phoebastria nigripes, assembly GCA_035582835.1. Lineage (NCBI taxonomy): Eukaryota > Metazoa > Chordata > Aves > Procellariiformes > Diomedeidae > Phoebastria > Phoebastria nigripes. Next base: position 660,755 of record JAYKAV010002353.1, read on the forward strand.
ATACTCCTTCACCCCGACGGAGGCAAACCAAGCGGAAGGCTGCTCTTCTGTCACAGTTAGAGGGTCCACAGAGCTTGGCAAAACTGAGTTTCTTTCATTTTATGATCTTCAGTGAATGGACCCGGAATAATTCAGAAGAACAATGAGGAAAGTTGCTTAAGCCTGGCCCTCAGTACTCTAAGAGTGTCAGCTGCCTAACAACTGAGGTAAAGAAGAGCAAAAATTTTTTTCAGTGCTTTGACTATGTTTTTAAGTTTATCTGACAGAAGGCTATTAAAACTGGTCCTTGTATACATGATGGAACAGCAGCCACTGTAATCGCAGACAAGAAACAAATGTACAGACATGTATTCATATTTCCAATGGTATGTAATGCTCTGTGAAACATCCACCCCCAGGGCTCCATTCAGCACCATGGTGCTTTGCTTGCTTTTCTGGTATTCTGATATTACACCACCAGATGAAATGGTCTACTAATTGGGATATGCACATATGGGTGGTTGTCAAAAAAGAAAAAGCTACTCATCTTAGAGTAACAGTAGTTCTCCCAGGCACGTTGGCTTTATTTACATCGTATGGCTAATCCAGTATCCATCCCTGCCTTGTAGCCTTGCATGGCTACATGTCTGGGGTCAATGGGCAGCTGGCGTGTGGTTACTGTGAGCCCCTGTAAGCCTTTCCCTTCAAATACAAAGATCTGGCGTGCATGTGCACAGAAAAGATACTGCTAACCTCAAATCTTTAAGTTCTCTCCTAYGAGGTACACGTGCATTAACAGTGGAATGTGTGTATGAACAATAAATCTTAAAAAGCTCCCATTAGTGCAAGGTAAGTAATTTTTTGTTAGGTAATTATATAGTTAGGTTGGGTATTATACAGTTATAAACATGTGGGGCCTGACATATTTCCATCCGTGCATGTAGCTATAGACACATAAGGATCTAGAACTCTATGTGTATCATGAATTTATTTAAGGTGTAATAGATACTTGTAAAGATTAATATTTTTTCTTTACATGAACTTCATGGAACCTAGTTAAAACCATGGTCAGCAATCTGACTCTGTGTTACTTGGGTTTTGAATATTTTAATGTAAGTAAAGGGTCATCATAATGAAGGTTTGGTATGATAAAATAGTTATTCTCCAAAATTTACCTTTTCCATGCCAAGAGTGGTCTCTAAATTTGAAATCATTAAAACCAGAAATGTTAAATCTATTTTAAGTTTTATTAGATTACTGGATAACTAAGGGGCCATTATTATTATTATGTTTATTGCTGTAGGAATATATCTGGTTGAAATTTTTGCTTGGAAGTGGTTAATTTATTAAGTGCTTTCTGGCTACATTATGGATTTTTAAAAAAATATATTTGAACACCACTCTACAGTACACTTCTGCACACATGGTTTGTCTGCATGTACTGTCATCATTCTTTCATATCTGCTATTTTTTGCTCATGATGGAGAAAGTGATGTTTTAATTTCCACATCATTTCATTTTAGAACTATTAAAGTTACTGAAGGAATCTCAGCAACCCATTTAATTTAATCAAAAGCCAGAAAAAACAATTACAGTTGTGTAGTAAGTCATTTTCTTTTCTGAGATGTTATTTAATGTGGGGAAATCAGTTTTCTATTTTTCTGTGTATTAACCAGCACTACCATGCTGCCCTTTGGTACCCAATTTCAGAATTTTTACATTAATGCTAGAAGGAGAAGTTGCAACTACAAATCCTTCCAAAGTGTAGATGTCTTTTTTTTCTTTCTTACCCAGCGCACCACACTTTTTCTGCTCATGAAGTACTTCTGAATTATGTAATCTATTCTGTTTTCCTTATGGCAGGAATAGGTATCATTACAGTGATTTGACTCTCCATTGTCCCTGTCCATTGTTCCGAGAGACTTCATTCTGGCTGCTCTTACTGTTTGAGCTTGTCTGTAATTTAATTTTCTAGACTTCATTCCTGACACTTAAGGACATACTTACTTAATGACAATGTTGCTTCTCTTCAACGTCGCTGTTGTGGGTGGAAGTTTTATGCCTGTGTGATGGGTGCATAGTGATTGACTTTTTTTTTGTTAATTTTTAGTTAAAAGCATTTTAACTTCAGAAAGCAAGGAGAGGTTGAAAGAAGAAAAAATGTTTTTGCCCATGTTAAAAAGAAAAGAAAGAGTGCTCTTTTGTTTTCTAATCTCCAGTGTACTCAGTGTTTCAGATGCAATTTGACATATGCAGTCTTTGCATTCTAAGGTCCTTGAGTTTTTTGCAATAAGTATTGAAAATATGACAGTGAATAGTGTTATTTCTAGAAAACATGATATCAGTCTTTTCCAAATATTAGTGCCTAATTATACTCAGGAACAATAGGATTGATTTGTTATTGTTTGGTTCCCAGTTGCCAGTGCTGACATCTCTGAAAGAAAACAAAACGAGCAAACTACCCAACATTAATCATGTAATGATGTTATCAGATTTTCATATGAGGGATATTCTCTCCTTCCCCCATTCATTTTCTGTAATGATCATTATTTCATGTTTCACTGTGTCTTGATTGCCTGCCTGCTACCTGTCCAAGAGCTGATCCAAGCAGCTGGGCTGGGCTGGCTTGCAGGCCAAGGATGATTAACTGCAAAGGCCATTCAAGTCAGTGGCCAAAACCATCTATGCTGCCTCTAGTCCAGCTTCCACTGAAAGACAGGCAGCAAAAATCAACCTCTCAGCTTGTGACCCTTCCATGATTTCACCCGTGTTTTGTCCTAGAGGGACAGAGCAAAGCATTTTGCTCTCTAGAAGGTCTCCTGAAGGGTTTCCAGCTTTTGAAATGTGCATAATGAGCTCACTGTGCAGAGCACGGTCACAACTGGAGGCAGGACAGGGGTACTGCGTTGCTTCACATAGGAAAGCAGTAGTTGTTTTGTTAGTAATACATTATATTAAAAAAAAAAAAAAAAAATTCAAGCAACCTTTAAGTTTTGTGTTGATTGAGTCCCATATCTGTGTACACTATGTGTTTTACATTATTTTCTGAGGAAACTTTTATATATAACATCGTCTGTCAAAAGATAATCTTGAACCAGTAATGAAACATGCCAGCATGGTCTTTGTGGATTTATATGCATTTCAACTTTAAAACTTTGTTAACACATAGGAGATGATGATAGAAAACACCAAAAGAGCATGTAGAATTAGTTTTATAAATTGCCGTATATGTATGTTAAGATGTAAACATACTGGAACAGGAAAAGCAAGAATAGTTAATGAAAGGTATTTCCAGTCCTCCCAAGAACAATACCCTTCATAAATAAATAAATGACTACATAAATGACTACAGCTTTCAACTGGATTTCACCCTCAATCATTCAGGTTAATCAAGCTTGTGAACTCCAGTCAGTTAGTGGTGATCTAACAAAAGTTAATTGCAGTTACTCTAGGCTTCTAGACAAAGCACAGACACAGAAGATAAGAAAAAAATGTATATTGATGTATGGGGAAGTTTGGTTGTCATCTTTACTACTGGTGTTTAATGTTCACTAGTTTTGCAATGTATATCTTTGTTCAAACAGTATAATGTTATATCATGGTGGTGTTTGGCTCTCTTTATTCATTGCCACCATATGAAAAAAAAAAAGGATATATCGTCATGTCATATAATCATTGCTTAAGACACACAGCAAACTAAAAATTAATTGATGTCCAATTTATATGACTTGTCTCACAGTTTGCTTAAATGCACAAGCTTTCAGAGAACCCAAATTCCTGAAGCAAGAAGGGAACTGCAAGCTAAAGCTCACAAGGTAAAAAATCAGGTCCTTGCATATTGACACTGCAATCTAAAGTTAGGATATCGAAACACAACCAATTCTGTAAGTGACAGCAAGCTTTAGTACATATGGTACTCTCCTACAAGCAAACTTTCTAAATGCAGTAACAAGAACAAATCCACTGATAAATCTGTTAATCCGGTGTTAATACATGAATTTTCCTCAGATTTTTTTATCACCATTATGCTAAAAAAAACTTATAGAAAGTTAATCTAAATGGATATTAACATTTTCAATTTCTTGCTTCAGGGTCACTGTATGAACACATAAGCTTGTCTCTGCCATCCCCTTATGACATTGCATCTCGCTAAAATCAACATTTATGGAGCAGATTGATATGACTTCTGACCTTTAGACTCGGAGCTGTATCTGAATCCTGGCTGCATCAGGCAAGGAAATTAATGAGTGTACCACTCTGCCTCGCTGTAAGATCTGTTCCTATAATGATAATTATAATGGCACTGTTATGCTATTACAGTTGAGGTGCTGTCACCAATCCCATAATTGAAACAGGGATTTTAAGGGGTTGATAATTCAGCTATAAAAACAATATTTATGTCATAGTAGTGTAAACAAGGGTGAATACAAGAAAGTGAAGACTAACTGTTTCTGCTGAGCACTGTTGGGGTAGGACCCAGTCTGCCTAATTTAGCAATCTTTTTCCTTGGGCTCTTTATGAAGCCCTCCATGAAGTGAAGTACACGTGGTGCCGTGTTGGGGCTCTGCAGGCCTTTGAAGGGTCATTCTGTCTCCATATGGTTTCCTGTCCAGAATAACCCTCTGGAGACCTTCATGGCACCTACACTTTCCCTCTGACTATAGGGATAATGTACGAAGCGTGTTTGGGGGTACAGCTACCTGCGGCACCTCAGAACATACTGGTTACTTAGAGCTTATGTATTGACTACTTAGAGCATTTTGATCTGGAAAAATTCAGCTGTTTATTTAGGATTGTGTCAGTGGACCTGCTCACGTTTTCGGGACATGGGATTTATCTTCTCCAGTTTTAGCTGTCTGAAAGTTAGTTATTAAATTGAAGCCAGTCACTTAAACTCCTTCTATAGTCAAGGGAAATCTATTGGTTTTGCTCACCTTAGATACCTATTTTCAGATGGAAATGAATGTTCTCCAAAGGTGTCTTTTTCCATCCAGTAATAAAAAGGGTAGTAATAATAATTAAAAAAAAGCATGCATGACTATCCTAAGTTTAGACATCTAACTTATAGGCCCATACATTAGGGCAAATGACTCCTCTCTTGTGCTATGAAGACTCAGTTATAAGACTCAGAGTCATAAGTTTGGAGGTTTTAGTTTTCACTGCTAAAGAACATTACAACACTTTCATACATATGTACGGAGGTTAAACAAAAAATTCTTATGCCAGGCAAGAACCAGGATGGTGCTAGCCCACGTGAAGTAACACCTCTATGCAAAGGGATAGAGATTTCTTTTAAATGAGTGAGGTATGTATACATGCATCAGCACAGACATGTGACTACTTGAATATATATGGTGGAGCTTGAATAAATGTTTTGATACTGTGGACTGTGTTTTTTCCCTCAGGATTATAAAGCTATAACCCCACTGTCATATGAACCAGCACTCTGATGTTTCATAATGTGTGAAGATAATTATCAAACTATTCAGGTCAYGTCTGAATTTGTGATAGTCCATAATGTATTGTTATTCCTCTTCATTAATATTTATTATTACATTATTATTTATTCATTATTTATTTTGCTCCTTATTTATTGTTACTGGTGGTTGTTGGTTATTATTATTTGATTATTTGATTACAATCATTAAAGGAACTCTAATAGATGTAGGGGCTGCATGGCGCTAAGCACATTGTGCAAATGMTGAACAGCACATGCAAAAGGCACTAGCCAAGGGCTTCGCATTCTTTCTTTTAGTGCTCTCTCAGGAGATTGAGATGACTCGTTTAATGGCAGAGGAGGTATTTTAGCGTATTCTCCTTCTTGCTAAATGGAGTGCCACTGCCCAGTAGTTTTGAAATAGTTCTGGCACAAAATGGTTGTATTTCTTGTGATCTCTCTTCCTTCATGCCAAACTTATGTTTGCAAATTTATTGAACAGCAGGGATGAAAAAGGCATTCTCCTTGGTGAATACTAACCCTATGGAAATTCACTTCTAGCTAAAAGTCTTTACCCCACTGAGTGTCTGCATTCTGCCTAAATATAATAAAGTTATGGAAAGTAAGAGCAACATATTCCCCCCACCTCTGCTCAAATTAAGCAGTAATTTATTTTTGGCCTAGTAAATTTTGTAGAGTGAATAAAGTAATATATTCATGGTCAGCTGTGTTGGATCCTATTAAAATAATGACTTTTAATAGTGACATGCATCTTGAATCACTGTTGTCTTACATATCCAGGAAACATTGGGAATTATTTCTTACTAAATGTAAGCAGCATTTTACTTGAATAAAAGTTCAAAATTTAGCAAATCAACTCAAGGAAAGTGCTGTAAAAACACAATTATAATTCTATGCTTTTAACCAAATTACCAAGACTACGGTGGGTATAAACTGCCTTTTTTTTATTTGTTCTGATTATCTGTTAATATAACAAAATGCAAATCAATTTGTAAGAGTACATTAAAACTCACTGTATTCTTTTTTGCAGGAAGAGTTCTAAGGAGATGTATTTTAGAACAGTTTTAATGTAATAAAGACAACCTCTGTTTTACAGCTGATGCAAAATTAATGGATTAGTCATAATAAAAATAATATTCTGGACAGACTATTTGAAGATATTAATGCAATTTTGAAGTATTTTAGTGAGCATACTGAATATATGCATTCATTTGTCCTTGATTGCTAGTTCATGGTGACAGTTCTTTATGAAAGCAGTTTTTGTAGACTAAGTTAATATTTTGTATAAACTAATGGTGCAATAAATTTTTTCAGTACCATAACAAACTTGTTCTAGTTATTAAAAAAATCATCCAGCACACAGAATAATTCTTCACTTTTTTTTGATGTCTCTTGTTTAATAGATATGGAGTTTTTTTTGATCTTGCTGATATTTCCCTTACTTCTCAGGAGAAAACACTATAAAGCTCTCTGCACATAACAATAGCTATTCTTCATTTATTCAGGAATAATTTCATGATCAAAACATTTATTTCAAAACTTGTTTCTGAGTCTGGACTTACGTGCCTATCTTTAGGCACTTAACCTTGGTCTTTCTTTAGGAGGTTGGTTGCCCTAGTTTCCCACTATGGTGAAGAGAAAGAAATAAAAGATCACAACTGTGCCAAATCACCCCTTGAGATGAGTATCTTTGTACTACCCACATAGCTCTTGACCTGTAATGTGTTTACCACCAATAATTTTGTGAAACTTTTGCTGCTGGACCACAGAAATTTTGATGGTGCCTAGGAAGTAAATTACCTTCTTGTTTCCAGATGGAAAATTGCATTTAAAGACAATTAAATATGTTATATAGGTAGTCTTCTACCTAATGTAATCTTAGAGAGTCTCTTGAGCTAATAAAGCAAATGAACAGGTTTAAAGACCTGACTTTTCTGGTGATGCACAATTCATACCTAAGGAATGTTTGGAAACCCCTTCTCCTTATAATCCTCTATAGTCAAAGACTGCCAAAGTTGGCTGCTTCGGCAACATTCCTGATGAAATTTTAAACATGTGACATTGCTAAATACTAAGTTGGAGGTAAATTCTGTAGCCCACGGAGTACATTTGGGAACTTCAGGGACATTGAAATATCCTTCAAAATAAAGATTTAAAAAATCATGTCTGTACAGACGGAGTGAGTTTTTAATAGATTTAATTCCTTTGTACACAGAATTCTCACAAATTTGATTAGTCCCAAGTGCAACCTATTTTATCCTCTCATTAGGCATGTGATGTCACCTTGGGTTGGATGTATTTTGCTCAACTTTAGCCATGTAACACTCAGATGTCTAAGTCTAAGCTTGACATCTGAATTATTTTTTATTGCATATTTTTGGATGAAACACTCTTTACCTTTATCTGTTTTCTCCATTATAGAAGTGTCCAGATTAGATTTGAATATCTAATTTTTAGGAGATTTGAATTAGGACAAATTAATCCCTTATATCTTGTATTTATAACACTGAAAACCAAAGAAAAAGAACTCAGGTTTCAGAAGTTGCAGTTTCTGGGACAGGCTATGTTTAATTTTGAATCTTAGAGTTTACTTCACACATGTGAACATGTATGAAATAAAAAGATTGAGGTTTCTACACCTTAATCTGGGATTACTTGTGCCTTAAACAGGCTTTAAAAATGACAAAAAAAAAAAAAAAAAAAAAAAAAAAAGCTGGGGTGCAATAATAATTGCACAGGGTAGCTTTATTTCATTTTCTTATTTCAAAAAGTAACCAGTTGGTCCCTCCCTCTTATTTTAGTTTGCCACCAGAGGAAAAGATTTGAGAAATATTTTACAGAGCTAGTCATTTGTATTGTGCCAAAGTCCTTGCTAACTTTTCCCCTGGTATGGTCTTTAGTGTGGAATGATTTTCAATGCAGTAAACACAGTCAGCATTGTGGAAATAAATTGGAAGGGATCATGGGATAGTTTATTAAGGCTGACAACTCTTTTTATTCTTCAGATAAATGCTGTACACACTGAAGGGCAGATTATATGTAATTTATGGTCAATAGAAATTTTGTGAAAGTTAAATCTGGATATTAATTTGAAGTATCTCTTCTTTCCTTTAACCTTGTTCTCTCATTGTTCTTGATGGCTGGAGATTTCTCAGTACTCCAGAGTTAGAGACCTGGGTCTGCTGTGATCCTGTTATCTCATGATTGTTTTTTTTCTTTTTCATGATCTTGGAAAAAGAAGCAATGTCTAAATGAAGGATCTGGTTCTGTTTTGTATTATGGGAAGTAGCGTTTCTAGGTTTTCTCCTTCCAATAGTTGTTCCTGTTATTCTTTGGTTTTAATTTGTGATGAACATGTAACAACACCAGAAAAGACTGTAGGAAAACTTTACTGCTTAGATACTTTGGAGGTACAGAATGTTTTAAGCTATAAAACACTGTTCCAGCTTTTTTATTTCCAGCTATTTTTTCTGGATCTGTTTTTTGCATAACAAGCCCAGCATGTGTATGCAAGAGTCTCTCATTCTTCTCCAAAGACTGATCAAAAGGTGACTTGCTTTCTGTTCTGTGACAAAATTTTTTCAGATGTAACTTTTGGGAACGTGTTTCTGATAACCTTAATCAAAGTGCATTATTCATTTTTCCAAATTGCATTGACTTCTCCAAGGCAGACTAAAAATAACCGCGAGGAAAGAAGTTATCAGAATATAGCTGCCGGTGTATGTAACATGTTTGCCCTCTCTTTCTAATTCTATTAAACTGATAAGCTTACCAAGTAGTATAAGTTGCCAACGAGAGCCCTGGGCTTCTAAAAACAGTCATTTTCCAAAATTTCTATATGGCTATCCTGGAAATCTCTAGATGAGAATACACTGGATAGTTTATACATATTCTATATATAAAATTAATTAAGTTGTTGTAATAGCACTATCCTGATTTTCTCTTTTTTTTTTCTTTTTTTTTTTTTAAATTTGCAACAAATCTAGGGTGTATTTGTGATAACAAAATTTCTTCACTTGAAACTGTAGATTTGTTTTAAACTTTAGTAACGATTTTTTCAGGTGATACTAATTTTCTATTTAATTTTGTAAAGATAATGTGATTACAGTTTTAGGATCAAAAGAAACACTGGTGACATTGGGACTATTTCTCAGTCTTTTTGCAATTATTGTCCTGAATGGTGATTTATAAAGGACAGTTTAATGTTCTTTATAGGCTTTTTTTTCCACCAGCCTAAGGGTTTTTAATGTGGAAAACTCTTGTATTTCACAAATGGAATAATTGAGAGTTGGACTGCTTTGATCTTTGTACCGCTGCATCATTTGGCTTTGACTATTTAAGGCTGTTAACAGACCACAGCCTGTTTGTAGAACAGCAGGCAGGGACAGAGCATTCAGTCAATCAGAATAAAGAGAGCTGCAAGGTCAAAAACCCCTATTCCTTCTACTTCTTCTGCCATACATTTTAATTGCTAATATTTTAATTGTTAATTATTAAGATTAATATGGAATTGTTAATATTCATACATTTCATAACTCTACTCAATAGAATTTGTTAAATATGAAAAATGAAAGAACATATTCAGACATTAATACTCATAGCAAATGTTTTACATATCAATAATAGATTTGATTTATGTAAACCTGCATTTTTATTGGACTTATTAATATCAAGTTTTTGGTCATTATAATTTTGTTTTACATGCCCCATACATAATCGTGTTGATCTTATGATATGCATGCACACCAAAAAGAGCCAGAATATGCAGAACAAAATGGCAGTCAAAGTTACACATCTGAAAGTTTTTTTCTCCACAGTGGCCTTAATCCACATATAACAAAATCAAACAGAAATTTCTACAGCCCGTTCTCTTGTGAAAAATCTGCCTAGCTAATCAGTCAATAACATATATGTTATGGACAGCATTTCTGGTGGTGTTTTCCCAAGGTTATACTACTGCCTCCGAATTTGGGTGCCCTGAAATTTCATTTTTTTTGCTGTAAACACCCAAATGCATTTTCCTTAAAGAAGTTGTGATGGGTATTTTGAGGAGATAAGAGCCTAATATTTTGTGTACAAATTCAAATTACTCTTGCAAACTAGAGACACACTGTGTCCCTAGTTGAATAAATCATGATGATTAGTCCCTCCTTTGTTCTGGTCCTCCTCATGTTTTAAAGAATTTTATCATAGATAAAACTCAAAGCTAAACTGTAGTTTAAGGTGCATTTTGAGCTGGTATTGCTGCAAGATGAGGCATTGCACCCCTTCTCCGATGTTCCTGCCTTTGCCCTGTGTTTTTTCTTGCATGGTGCAGGCTGAGCAGCGGGCCAGACTGCGGGGCTGAGCTGCCGGGGTTGCTTTTCCAGAGCGGTCGAGTTCACAAATGCCTGTAGTGATGTAACCCAGGGGCTGATGTAGGGGCACAAATAAGTGGCTGTAGTGAGGGACTGAAAAAGGGGAACAGATGCTGAGTTTTTTTAAAACTTTGAAAGTGTCAGTTTAACTTTTGTGTTAAATTGTGTCCTAGGAGATTTGTACTTGCAGAAAACATCCTTTGCATCCCATGTAAAGATAATCACTTTAAATATTGATGTCTGACTAAGTAGCTGATTTTATAGAGAGACCGGGTCCTGCACTTCAGCCACAACAACCCCATGCAACGCTACAGGCTGGGGGAAGAGTGGCTGGAAAGCTGCCTGTTGGAAAAGGACCTGGGGGTGCTGGTTGACAGCCGGCTGAATATGAGCCGGCAGTGTGCCCAGGTGGCCGAGAAGGCCAACAGCATCCTGGCCTGGATCAGAAATAGTGTGGCCAGCAGGAGTAGGGAAGTGATCGTGCCCCTGTACTCGGCACTGGTGAGGCCGCACCTCGAATACTGTGTTCGTTTTTGGGCCCCTCACTACAAGAAGGACATTGAGGTGCTGGAGCGTGTCCAGAGAAGGGCAACGAAGCTGGTGAAGGGTCTGGAGAGCAAGTCTTATGAGGAGCAGCTGAGGGAACTGGGACTGTTTAGCCTGGAGAAGAGGAGGCTGAGGGGAGACCTTATCGTGCTCTACAACTACCTGAAAGGAGGTTGCAGCGAGGTGGGTGTTGGTCTCTTCTGCCAAGCAACTAGCGATAGGACGAGAGGAAATGGCCTCAAGTTGTGCCAGGGGAGGTTTAGATTGGACATTAGGAAAAACGTCTTTACTGAAAGAGTGGTTAAGCATTGGAACAGGCTGCCCAGGGAAGTGGTGGAGTCCCCATCCCTGGAAGTATTTAAAAGACGTGTAGATGAGGCGCTTAGGGACATGGTTTAGTGGGCATGGTGGTGGTGTGTTGACGGTTGGACTCGATGATCTTAGAAGTCTTTTCCAACCTTAATGATTCTATGATTCTATGATTCTATGTACCTTTAGACAGCAGTTCAGGTAGTTCATTCTTAATTGCTTTGTGAAAGAGCAATAATATGGAAATTCTAACTATGTTCCAGTCACCAGAGAGGATGTTTAATCAGGCACAATTAATACCTAAAAAAATTAGCATATAGCTATGGAGCCTTTCACCTTTATTTTACTTCTTCAAATCAGATCTGTGCTGGTAATGACTGAAAGCTGTAGATCCATGATGGCTGTTAGTGATAAGTGAATTGAAGATCTCAGCCTAACAGAAGAAATAATTGGTTTGGAAACGCAACAACCCCTTCACCTTTAGTGCCAGTCCCATCAGAGAGAGGTCCATGCTTATTCACAGCGCAGCCTGGGAAAACCTGCGCTTGTACTGCTGAGCTTGTTCAGGGGCTGAACTCCCCATGCAGTACAGTCAGTCTTGCACAGAGGCTGTACTTGCCTGTGAAAAAATAACTTTTAACTCTTACAGCCCAATGTTGGTTGATGTTTCTTTAGGAGAGACCAGATTGCTCATATGAGTGAAACACCTTCAGAGACCTATCTAACCTCCCTAGGTCAGGGTGCCCTTGGACTAGGCAAGCTGAGCCTATAAAACACACTTGTGCATTTGCAGTAAGTACTGAGGAGATCATTTTTCCTCATAGAATATTATGTTTTTTCTTCTCAGCTTGTCAGCATTCTCCATTTAACAAGTACAGACTGAGCAAACAATGCAGACTTAAACTGGTTACTAGCTCTAGAAGCTTCTTTCATCCACATGGCTAATATTTTGGGCATCCTTCCATTCAGATCATGGTGTGTGAGAAAGATAACAACTGTCATTCTGCATAGTTTTCCCAGATGTTTTTTTGCCAAAGGGAACAGCTGCCATTGTCACAGTTGTAAGCTCTGTGCTTGACAGCACCTTATGTCAGACCCTGGAATGGAATTTGTGAGTTTTGTTATTTTTCCTTCATGGCAAAGTGGTGCTCTTACTTTAGGATGCAGAGCATTACAACATCATTTGGCTGACAAATGCAATCCCTATGAGAAATTATGGCAATATACCAACCCCCACATGCATCATTTTAGATTTTGCTTTAGACTTTAATTTAAGATTTCTTACAAGTCTGCTCATGTGAATCACCCCTTTTTTGCATCTTAGAGACATGGGCAGGTTATAGGTTTTCCCAGTCCTCCTAGGTAGACAGATGTAGTGCAATACATTATGAACTAAGATATGGATAAATGGGCTTCAAAGCTAATGCAATTTGAGAGGAATTCATATCTGGGACTTGTCTTTTCCATCTTAAATAGTTCATGCTGAAAGAAACAAAGGACTTTGAGCATGCTACTGATATTCACCTATGAAATGCTATCCCACAATCTCTCTCTAGATATTACTCAGTATGAATTATGAATGAAAACAAATGTCTGACTTGATGTCACATAAAATATTTCTGGTCTATTAGTGCCTAACAAGGTTTATTTAAACTAAAATTGCAAACCTTGAGATTAGAAAGTTATTTTAAATTTTACAACATGCATAATGGAAATTCAGGAAAAAAAGACAGAATATAGATTTGCAAATCTTCCTGTACCAGCCAAAGAAGTCAATGTATACATTATAACTCCATATTCTTTGTGAATATCATAAAACGATAAGTTGTTTTTTTTTTTTTCCTTGTTTTTTTTTTTTTTTTTAGATGTGGTGTACCTGGGAGAATCGGAGATGGAAGAACAAACTATACATGACAGATGTTAGTCACATTACTTACTGCACGACTGGAATGACAATGCATCTTGCAGTGATGTGCATGATGTTAGGTACGGGGCCCATACAGAATAGAAGAGCAGTAGAGAAGAATAAACTGGTGAAAGAGGAATCTGGTGTTGAGATTTCCCCCACATCAAGCTACTGTTCTTCCTGCGGGTGCAAAATTGTTGAGCTAACATTCATTTTTTGCCCCCTGCTGCTTACGAATTTTGAAAAGCCTGAAGGAAAAGATTTGAAATCTCACTAGATAGTTTAATTTGTGCTTTAGCTGGAGTTTTCTTCTGTTTTTTCATCAACTGTTTTTTTTCTAGAAAGGGAACAGAGAGCTTGTTAGTGTATATGCTAGACAGAAAGAAACAGATTTTGCTTTCAGATAAGTAGGAAGTGCCTAAAAGGATCAAAGATGAAATTATCTGCCTTTCCCTTCAGGTTTATGTGATGGAGACAAGTTGGTGTATGGAGAGGATGAGAAAGCTGTAGATCTCACATTAATGCTACCAGGCGTAGTGCACATCTTCAAGGTTTTGCAGCCTGTCTGTCTGTGCTGCTGCTGCCAGTGGTCAAGGCCTAACCAAAAGGTGGATCTTTCAAAAATGGGGTCTTTTGAAGAGGGACTCAGTTTAGATTGCAGAATTTTCTGAAATATAGCAGATGCAACTCGAAAATGTATGCGCCTAAGAAGTACGTCTACCACAGGTGTGTTATTTACATGCACGTAATATTCAGTAACTTCTGAATCAGCATGGGATGAATGAGAGAAAGGGAGGGATTCAGAGGCACGAGGGCCAGAATATACCACCTGCAAAGTCAAAGATGGGAAAACATGACTTCTACGTATAAAAGGCTTTGGCTGCCTCAAGGCTTGTTCTCCTGTGAGCTGAGATCAGGAGTGGAGACAGGGCAAAACCACCTGGGAGGAGGTATTGGTATCCCAACACCAGAGTGCATATACGGATTTGGTAGTTGTTTTTTTTCCCCCAAATGATCTTCTCCTTCTTCTGCATCAGCATCTCCTACCTGTGGCTTGAATAAGAGTCAGGTTTTACTTTGCTTTGGCTACTGCACTTGATGCCATTTTCAAGACTGGGAAAGGTTTTTGTTTTCACTTCCAGGCTGGTAGAGTTGGGGAAGGGGAAGAAAGGGACAAGAAGAAAAAYGGAGTAATGAGCTGAATAGCGAGGTCATGTGACTTGTTTTGTATGCAAATGTTTTTTCCAAGTGTGGTCGTAGTCTGTGATACAGCCAGAAAAAGACCCTTATAAAAAGCTGCCCATTAACATGATGGAATACAGCTCCTGGTCTCGGGCTCATACCTCCAGACAATGACTCTAGCTGAGGTGCTTATGCGTGGTCATCCTAGGTGCCATGGACAATAGGAAGAAAAAGGCACTTTCACTTCTTCTAGGAGATCATGTAACAGGGAGAGTTTCTCTCTGTTGACCAGAGATGGAGCCTGGGCACCTAAGTTAGGTACCTCAGATGGGGTCTTATGGTTAATATTGGTCTAGCCCCTGAGGGTTGGCATGGTAAGGAGGGGAAAAGCAGTCCTAGCAGAGGACAAGGGATTAGCTCTGCAGCAGGGCTGGGGGCAGAGGGATGTGAGGGATTAACAGCAGTCATTCCCAGAGAGGTGGATAAAAAGGAAATGATAGCCTCTGTTATATGAAAAAAGGACTGATAATTGCTAGATGAGTTTAACTTATAGAGTTGTGACTGTATTAGGCCATCTCTTCACATCTCATTGCTCCTCATGCGTGTCTAGGACAAAAGGCCAATATTTCTCTAGTTTGATCCCTGATGCAATATAGATCAAAGAACTTACCTTGATTCCTGCGTTGTACCTATAATTTTGGGTTGAACCACAACATATCTTGGTTATAGATAGAATAGCTGCTTAATGGACCATCAGAAAGTAATGAAAAATCACAGCCTATGGCCTCCACTCATCTAGGCAAGAGAAACACTCTTCTAGTGCCAAGAATGCTCTGACTTATAGTTCTGGAACTTCTTCAGTGTAAATCGAATATATCCAGGTGATTTAGTGGAAATATTAACATCACACTCTTAATAAATTCTCTCTTAAAATTGTATTTCAGTAACATAGAAAAGTCTGAAACCAGACTAAGCAATCTTGTATTACTACATGTTCAGTGTGTATATTACTGTATTTTTCACTTGAATGTGGGCTAAAATACATTTTTTATTGAGTCAGTCTAGAGCACAGAGTTAGGAGTAAACCAGCACATTATTTTATTATAACTTTATTGTTACCTGTACAGGATGCTTTTACAATAGCTGAACTGTGTCAGATATTCAGATCAGTGCTTCAGAGGACTTGTATCCTAAAGGCAAAACAGTCTCAATACAGCACCACAAATCAACCACTGACAATAGTACAGTGCAGTGTATAATGCACTTCCAAAGTGCCTTATGAATATAAAAAGTGAAGTGCAAAGTAGGGAAGAATGTTTGCCTTTAAGCTACTCCTCTAYAGCTTGTAAATATAATCTCACAGGTTTCTTCATGAACCAACTTCTGGTGGTGTTCTGTTCATTTCCCATTAGTTACGCAAAGGACTTCATTAGGCTGCCCTGTACTGAGGGGCCTCTCTTTATCTTCAGAGAACCAAAGTAATGAGACCATAAAAGTAATGGAATCTGCGGTTCTTTGTTCCTGTTTGAGAGTCTCTCACTTCATTTCATCCTCTCCTTCTAAGCAAAGGGAGGCACCATTGCCATCCTCAGATTTTTTTCTTGTGCATGAATATACACATACATAAAGCAAGGAAAAGACATCTGTTATCATAAATAGGTATAGAGGCAAATGCTATTAATCCACAACTCAATTTTAAGACTCCCTTCTCTTCCTTTCCTCTCCACCCATTATTTCCAGTTGTTCAGAGTACAAAGAGTCAGTTGAAATAGAGACACAGTGAAGCTGGATTGTTTATTTGACTGCATACAAGAATTTTGTAGAACAATATACACTATATTCTTCTGACTCCTTGACTTTCCTACGGTTCTTTTACTCAAAACTATATTTAAGTGCTATAATGTATCAAGTAAATAATTGTTTGACATTGCTGAGTGAATTTAAAAACAGAGTTTACATGTAAACTGTGGAATCTGAGATGTGGGAGGATTGGTCTCATAGTTAAACAAGGAACAAACCTTCCACATTTTTTCTAGTTGTTTAATTTGGAAGCAATCATCTAGGGTACGAATGTAATCTCTCCAACATAACATGATTAGCTGAATCAAAGGCCTTTCCAGTCTTTAAGATACTGAGGCCAATCAGATGGTTATTATCCACTGCCATTACGCATTTAGAAAACTGAAAAAATAACTGATGGTAGATTTAAAAAAATAAATTGTCTTTCATTCATAAAACATGCATCTCAATAAATGTCATTAGTAGCTTCTGGAGCAGCTTTCCAGAAGCATGTTTACCATGTGCTGGATAAGGAATTAACTATCGTCTACAGTCTATCCAGGACTTCAGTTTAATTTATGGAGCTATTGTACTCTGGAGAAAGTGAAAGTAGAAGCAAAAAATGGAAAAAGACAGGAAAAAGCAATTAATTTGCATGTGTCAATTTAAAGGTAAAGAAAAAAATCTAACTGCTCTGTAACTTTTATAAGGGCTTCTTTTATCTGGAGTTATACCCTTCAGTTCTTTTTTGCAATGAAGAAAATAAAGTTCTTGGGGGAAAAAAAATATTAAAATCTACAGAATTAAAGGAAAAATAATTTAAAACCTGCTAAGGGAATCCTGTTCTTTAAGCTTCCAATAAACAATGCTCATCAATAGCCATCATCCTGGAAATATTTGTGATAATGGAAGGAACGATGAGAAGCAGTTGGCATATTACGAATGATGACTTTCTCCTCATGGAGATTCCTGTGCCTGTGACCAACACGCATATTCAAATTGCTGCCTAAGTAGTTAATGCCACCTACACATCCAGTTTCACCATAGCAACATCTAAGCAGCCAGTTTGCTCCATGGYAACTGCTCTGAAGTGTCACAGTAGCTTTCACCAGGACCAATCCTTAATAGACACAATGTCCTGATTATTATCTTTTCCCAGTTAAGCCTGCAGGGCGAGATGGGGAGACTGGGTATATATCACTTTCACTCACCTACTCTTCCCCTGATTCACACACTGCTGTCTTCTCTGTTGTATGCAAATCCCTGAACCAGAAGGAAATATTGATGTGGTTTGGAAGAAGGGGCTGGTGCTGTTCCAGCTGCTTTTCTAAATTACATTAATCAGCAAGAATGATTAATACTATTAACAATTTAGTAGCTTGTTTTTCCTCATGTAACTCTCTAAATATGTTATTTGGTTTACTGTAAAGAGACAGTCTACTTAGAACAAATGCTATACTAAAATTAAGTAACGTCTGATTTATATGAACCTATATCATCAACATTCATAAGTAATGATGTTACTCTGCTCAGTTTCTACTCATTTTCCTAGGCCACCAGATCAGCACAATGCAAACAGAGAAAAATATGTAGCGAATTAATATTCCCCTAGCTTCTCGTTATTTTTGGTTGAAGTTAAACACTTTGATAATTAAAACAAGAAACTTTGTAGGAAAAACGGTCCTTCTTTTCATATAATACACTGTGTATCCAGTTGGATGGATTGATGGCTTTTCATTCATCATAAACACATCTCAAAATATGGTATTCCATAGTAGCAACTGGTCAAAATGTGGCCAAACTGTAACCATACCTTCAAAAGTATTTCAAATAGGGGCACAAAAAGCTCTTGTTTTTCATTTCCAATGCAATACCAAGTAGTAACACTTGTCTAAATACGCTCATTTACAGGTCCTTCGAATTTATTGCAACTTTAAAAGATCTTATGGAGATCATCATTTTAAAATTGCCTACCCCTTGAATATTAGAGCGGAAGAAGGATTGGCTTCACAGAGAAAGAGAACTGACCCGTTACAGTCTGTTCATGTTAATGGTCCTGCTGTACCACTTCTGCTCTTCTAAAAATGCTGCATCAAGACTTACTTGTGTTGATGCCAACACAGGCTTTTGAGAGGGAGGTCAAAGACTATGTTCTGAACATTTGTATATATTTATAAAGAACATTTTTTCAATTAGCTCTCCCGGGCTTTGGGAACTCTTGACAGTCATAAAAAAAATTCCAGCATGTAAAATAATAAATATTGCAAGCAGTCCCTCCTCCACTATGCCAACTGCACACAAATCAGGTATTGGTGTCCAGCAGAGTCAACATCAGATACAGAAAGTTATTAACCATCATGACCAGGGAACAGCAAATGCTGATCCTAACAAAAAGGTGTTTAATCAAAACCTGATTTTGATTAAACTGCATGCAATGGCATTTCTTCTCAAATTATATGGAGCAGCTGCTTTAAATTGTCTGGCAGTATTAATGAATGATAAAGTCGTTCACTTCTATAGAAATAGAAGTTCACCAAAGAACAAGACTGCAATAAATAATATTTTTTAAGTAGGAGTGAATCCCTAGGTCTAATGTTAACTTTTGTTTCCACTGTCTGAAATAATTAAAAAAATAGTCTTATAGTCTGCAGAGTTTTGTGATAATGATAAATTAAATCTAATTGACCATAAGTTACAGGGGTCAAAAATTATCCCTTTGATTATGATATGAATCTTTAGAAGTTACATTTTCTGACAAAACCATCCATAGTCAGTTGGATCCCAATTGTCCCAGTCCAGCATTTAACTCGCTCACAAAGTTTTAAGTTGAGAGCAGTGCTATGCAGCGTTTTCCAAAGTAAATCAAAATGAGATTTGCAATGTATTTATTTCCGTTATAGAGTGATCAGTTTCATATGTGCATTTGATAATTAGGGCTATGATCTATTAAAATTACCTGTTTTCTTTAAAAAGAGAATTGTGCTAGTTATTTCCAGATGCGATTAGGTAAATAAACTGAAAAGCTCTTTCTGTTAACATCTGCCTGCTCTTTCTCCCCAGAACTGAAGAAAATGCCCTTTTTAGCTCTTGTTACTTTTGTAAGCATTTCACCGAAGTGTCTTAATACAATTAAAAAGTTGTATGATTTCCTCAAGTAAATCTCTGTTTAAAATGCTTTAATGCAAAAGAATTTACATGGATTATTCTTAGATCCTTTCAGCACGTAAGAGTAATAAATCCATAAAGTGTTCAGATTATTCACCTATTATTCAAAATTTGTGGTGCTACTTATATTATGGCTACTACCATAATCATTTCATAACTGTAAAGTTATCTAGTTTCTCATTACCTAAAAATTGATCTGATTTTGACTAGCTTGAAAAATGAGGGAAGGAAACAGACTCTAGATTTAATGTAATAAATCTATCCTTGTCATCTCTCAATAGGGAAAAACCTTTTTTCTTGGTTTTTTTTTTTTTTTAGTTGATTTTCACTTGAAAGGTCCTAAACAGTGGTCTTAGGACCAGGCCTTTTCCTACAAAAAGAGCATTACTGGTTGGTTACTTGCTAATGAATGTATCTGTGGTAACTAAGTAAGAAATTACTAATATTGTTGAGCTGTAAACTATTTGTTATTTCATTACCAGTTACAAAAATCTTTGGATCTAAACATCATCTTGTAAAAATAAAAAAATGATAACATATTCACTTTATTTATGGGATAATTGTGCTAGATTATCCCCAAGTACAATATAATATTCCCAGTGGGGAATTATTTTCAATCTGTATTAAATATTGTTTTGAATGAAACCCCACTAAGATAATGTCCGTCAATTACAATATATTTTAGTGAATTCTAAAGCATCTAAACACAAAATTGAGCCATCATAATGGTTAATAATAAATTTGCACAAACTTGTTCTCAGCCTTGCTTCTTCAATTAAGTTTAAATATTTAACTGTTTAAAGATTATGATGGAAGCATGAATCTTCATTGTCAGCAAAACATTAAACAACTCTCACTAGAGCAAGGAACTTCTATCTTTTCAGCAGTTAATATTGGAGGATCTGAAGGTATTTTTGCTTCTACTGCATATGTTTGCAGGGACGGTGATCATGAAGAAATGAAATGTTACTCTAAATCTGGAGAATCTACTTAGTTCCATGGGAATTTTCACTTTATGTTTGTGGCTGCATATTGTTTATGGCACCTAGATGCTGGCTATGATATAAATTGACAAGATTTAAAGTCCTAAAATGTAAGTAAGTTTCTCACCTATAGGATGGAAAAATGCTGTGAAACCATTTTCCTTCTGTTTCTACTAATGCAATGCATCCCTTGACCACTGAAAAATAATTTAGTAGAAAAGAAACCCAGAAAATGTAGACATGTTTGACTTACATATTTTTTGCCAATATTAGAAACTGATGTGCATAATGCATTGTCTGAACCACTGCTAATAAGGGTTACCTTTACTTTTACCTTGCCAAGGTGAGCAGCTCCGGTGCTGTCAGGATCCACAGCGGCACGCCCAGGGGGGTTTCCCGAACYGGGGGAACCTCAGGGGGAGCCGAGAGCCCTGCCAGGAGCCCGCAGCTCACACCACAGCGGCTGACGAGACCTGGGCGGCGCCAGGAGCAACGGCGGCCAAGCCCCCCGACACATATAAAAGAAGCCTTCAGGGAGCGCTGGCAACCAGGAGCGCCGCCAATAGGGCAACAGGGCGGGCAAACAGGGCGTGGCGCAGCAGCAAGGGCGTGGCAGTTCATGCGGCAGTTCACGTGGAAGGGCGTGCAGGAAGGGCGTGCAGGAAGGGCGTGCAGGAAGGGCGTGCAGGAAGGGCGTGCAGGAAGGGCGTGCAGGAAGGGCGGAAGGGCGCTGAAGCCCTGCCAGCTCGACCAGGGAGCAATGGTATCCACCCGGCAGAAAGCCATGGCCTCTCTAAGCTCCGCACCCACCACGACGGATGCAGCTTCCCAGGCAGAGCTCCGGCAGGAACACGCTGCCACCCAGGTGCCAGGCTGCGGGCCGTGCCCTGCTCTTACGCCAGCACCGGACGGCAGCAGCGAGCACACCTGCSGGAGCCCCGGGAGGAGGTGAGCAGGTTGAGGAGTATCGGGGAGTGCGAGAGAGAGATGGACTGCTGGAATCGCAACCTACCTTCCCTRRGACAGRCCCAACAGGCAGACAGGACGCGTGATACGGAGGATTCCCTATCCTCTCTCTGCCTGGCTGAACACGGTGACTT
>JAYKAV010002353.1:683071-696405 GCA_035582835.1 Phoebastria nigripes
GCAATCAAGAGAGACTTCAGGGCCTTGGGACGACTGGTTAAGGGATCAGGAGCACAAGTAGTGGTCTCCTCTATCCTTCCAGTTGCAGGGAATGATGAGGGAAGAAACAGGAAGAGCCAGCAGATCAATACCTGGCTCCTAGCCTGGTGTCATCAACAGAACTTTGGGGTTTTTGATCATGGGTCGGTTTACACAACACCAGGCCTGCTGGCGACAGACGGGGTACACCTGTCTCAAAGGGGGAAAAGGATCTTTGCACAGGAGKTAGCAGGGCTCATTGAAAGAGCTTTAAACTAGATTTGAAGGGGGAAAGGGATAAAACCAGGCTCGCTAGAGATAAGCCTGGGGGTGGCAGGCCAGTGTTTGAGGGRYGGTGTGCTAGCGAGGTCCTTCAGTCTGCCATCTCAGTGGAGGTAAGGGATGGAGATCCATGTGGCAGCAAAGACACAAAGGTTATGGATGTGTTAGAAACCACAGAAGCACCTGAGAATGGTCACGTAGGAATTAGGGTTTCTCCCCCCAAAAGGTGGCAGGATCAATAGCCCAACTGAAGTGCATCTRCACCAATGCACACAGCATGGGCAACAAACAGGAGGAGCTGGAAGCCACTGTGCAGCAGGAAAACTATGACATAGTTGCCATCACAGAAACATGGTGGGATGACTCGCACAACTGGAGTGCTGCAATGGATGGCTATAAACTCTTCAGAAGGGATAGGCAAGGAAGGAGAGGTGGTGGGGTAGCCCTGTATGTTAGGGAGTGTTTTCATTGTCTAGAGCTTAATGATGGTGATGATAGGGTTGAGTGTTTATGGATAAGAATCGGGGGAAGGCCAACAAGGCAGATATCATGGTGGGAGTCAGTTATAGACCACCCAACCAGGATGAAGAGGCAGATGAAATATTCTATAAGCAGCTGGCAGAAGTCTCACGATCGCTAGCCCTTGTTCTCGTGGGGGACTTCAACTTACCAGATGTCTGCTGGAAATACAATACAGCAGAGAGGAAACAGTCTAGGAGGTTCCTGGAGTGTGTGAAAGATAACTTCCTGACACAGCCGGTGAGTGAGCCAACCAGGGAAGGCGCCCTGCTGGACCTGTTGTTTACGATTCTTGAGATTTTGATTCCTGGAGAAGTAAGGCGGGGGGTTAGCAGAACTGCTACCTTGGACTTCCAGAGGGCAGACTTTGGCCTGTTCAGGAGCCTGGTTGACAGAGTCCCTTGGAGGTAGTCCTGCAGGGGAAAGGAGTCCGGGAAGGCTGAACAGTCTTCAAGAAGGAAATCTTAAAGGTGCAGGAGCAGTTCATCCCCATGTGCCAAAAGATGAGCCAGAGGGGAAGAAGACTGGTCTGGCTGAACAGAGAGCTTTGGCTGGAACTCAGGAAAAAAAGGAGAGTTTATGACCTTTGGAAGAAGGGGCAGGCAACTCAGGAGGACTACAAAGATGTCGTGAAGTTATGCAGGGAGAAAATGAGAAGGGCCAAAGCCCARCTAGAAYTTAATCTGGCTACTGCYGTAAAAGACAATAAAAAATGTTTCTATAAATACATTAACAACAAAAGGAGGGCTAAGGAGAATCTCCATCGTTTATTGGATATGGGGGGAAACATAGTGACAAAGGATGAGGAAAAGGCTGAGGTACTTAATGCCTTCTTTGCCTCAGTCTTTAATAGTAAGACCAGTTGTTCTCCAGGTACCCAGCCCCCTGAGCTGGAAGACAGGGACAGGGARCAGAACGAAGCCCCCATAATCCAAGGGGAAACAGTTAGCGACCTGCTACACCATTTAGACACACACAAGTCTATGGGGCTGGATGGGATCCACCCAAGGGTACTGAGGCAACTGGTGGAAGTGCTCACCAAGCCACTTTCAATCGTTTATCAGGAGGCCTGGCTAACCAGGGAGGTCCCAGCTGACTGGAAGTTAAGCAAACATGATGCCCATGTACAAGAAGGGCTGGAAGGAGGATCTGGGGAACTACAGGCCTGTCAGTCTGACCTCGGTGCCGGGGAAGGTTATGGAGCAGATCATCTTGAGTGCCATCACATGGCATGTACAGGACAACCAGGTGATCAGGCCCAGTCAGCATGGGTTTATGAAAGGCAGGCCCTGCTTGACTAACCCGATCTCCTTCTAGGACAAGGTGACCTGCTTAGTGGATGAGGGAAAGGCTGTGGATGTGGTCTACCTAGACTTTAGTAAAGCCTTTGACACTGTTTCCCACAGCATTCTCCTGGAGAAACTGGCTGCTCATGGCTTGGACTGGCGTACTCTTCACTGGGTAAAAAACTGTCTGGATGGCTGGGCCCAAAAAGTTGTGGCAAATGGAGTTAAATCCAGTTGGCGGCCGGTCACAAGTGGTGTTCCCCAGGGCTCAGTATCAGTGCCAGTTCTGTTCAATATCTTTATCAATGATCTGGATAAGGGGATTGAGTGCACCCTCAGTAAGTTTGCAGATGACACCAAGTTGGGTGGGAGTGTTGATCTGCTTGAGAGAGGGAAGGCTCTGCAAAGGGACCTGGACAGGCTGGATCGATGGGCCGAGGCCAATTGCATGAGGTTCAACAAGGCCAGGTGCCGGGTCCTGCACTTGGGTCACAACAACCCCATGCAACACTACAGGCTTGGGGAAGAGTGGCTGGAAAGCCGCCCGTCGGAAAAGGACCTGGGGGTATTGGTTGACCGCCAGCTGAATATGAGCCAGCAGTGTGCCCAGGTGGCCAAGAAGGCCAAGAGCATCCTGGCTTGTATCAGAAATAGTGTGGCCTCAGCAGGACTGGGGAAGGGATTGTCGCCCTGTACTCGGCACTGGTGAGGCCGCACCTCGAATACTGTGTTCGTTTTTGGGCCCCTCACTACAATAAAGACATTGAGTTGCTGGAGCGTGTCCAAAGAAGGGCAACGAAGCTGGTGAAGGGTCTATGAGGTCCCTAAGAGGTCTAGGTGAAGTCCTATGAGGAGCGGCTGAAGGAACTGGGGTTGTTTAGCCTGGAGAAGAGGAGGCTGAGGGGAGACCTTATCGGTCTCTACAACTACCTGAAAGGAAGTTACTTTTCCCAAGTAACAAGCAATAGGACAAGAGAAAATGGCCTCAAGTTGTGCCGGGGAGGTTTAGATTGGATATTAGGAAATATTTCTTCACCGAAATGGTTGTCAAGCATTGGAACAGGCTGCCCAGGGAAGTGGTTGAGTCACCATCCCTGGAGGTATTTAAAAGACGTGTAGATGTGGTGCTTAGGGACATGGTTTAGTGGCGGACTTGGCAGTGCTAGGTTAATGGTTGGACTTGATGATCTTAAAGGTCTTTTCCAACCTAAATGATTCTATGATTCTATGAAAATACAGTTCTTATCCATCTTTTGTAGGCAAAATAGACTATATGCTTTCTCTGTTCAGTCTACTTATATTTACAAATTATGTAGGTATTAAAGAGAAATCTGTATAGATTTCCATAGTATAAAGGCCAAGAAATCTTCTGTGTAACAGGGAAAATAGCTTTGTAATTCCCCAGGGCAGTGGATACTTAATTATGTCAACTGTGATTCTGGATTGAGTTAATTAATTACACTTAAATACTCATCATCACCCCATGTACAACAGTTTTTCTCTACTCTGAAAAGACGACACTGAATTTCTGGTTGCATAGTTGCTTAAGAGTTTTATATTTCCTAACTGGAAATTCAGTGTGAAAGGCAGATGAAAGAGAAACCACATTCTCTCGCCCCCTTTCATAAGTTCAGTATAGATCTTGAGGGTATTCTTTTTCTGTTATTGAGTTCTGCAAAGAGTACACTGCATCTTGGTCACTCACAAAGAAGGAACCATTATTCTTTGAATTCAGAAGTATTCCCCTTTCTTTGAAGAAGGCATTGGTGGCAGCAATAAACACTCAGTTTATTACATGGTGAGAATGTAATCTTCGCTTCTTGGCAGGTTATGAGAGAGACATGTACTCCTACTTTCCTATTCACCATTGTGCAGCTATTTGCAGGCTGAATCAAAACTCACAAACTTACGTTTATGCAGAGAAAATATCAGAAACAACAAATTAGTTAGATAGCTTGTGGCCAACCACACAAGTAAATATCTTTATATAAACTATTTATAAAAATTTTTGAGAGCTGAGCATATCTGTTAAAATCTAATCATATGCAAACAGCAGAGAGTCAGTAAAGTATATTTTCTGCTGTGAATCATTTGTCTAACTTCAGAAAAGAGGAAGAAACAGATTAAATGGTAACTGGAATCACTTTTTGCAGATATCAGATAAGAATACACCTGGAAAAGGAAATGCATTTCTTGTTTTGGTCCCACCATGTTAGCATACACATGGAATTAATAAATGTAGATTGGTAAGGGCATCATAGGCATGATCAATTCCTGCTATCTGGAAGTCAGACAGGATGTTTATGCAGTATGTTTATGTTTACTCCACTCTCATAAGACCCCACCTGGAGTACTGCGTCCAGTTCTGGGGTCACCAGTACAAGAAAGACATGGACCTGTTAAAGCGGGTCCAGAGGAGGGCCACAAAAATGGTCAGAGGGCTGGACAACCTTTCTGTCCTATGAAGAAAGGCTGAGAGAGTTGGGGTTGTTTAGCCTGCAGGAGGCTCCAGGGAGACCTTATTGCGGCATTTGAATATACAAAGAGGTCTTACAAGAAAGATGGAGAGAGTCTTTTTTACCAAGGCCTGTAGTGACAGGACAAGGGACAATGGCTTTAAACTGAATTAGGGTAGATTTAGATTGGACATAAGGAAGAAATTTTTTATGATAAGGGTGATGAGGCACTGGAACAGATTGCCCAGAGAAATTGTGGATGCCCAGTCATTGGAAGTGTTCAAGGTCAGGTCGGACAGGGCTTTGAGCACCCTGATCTAATGAAAGATGTCCCTGCCCATGGCTGGGGAGTTGGTCTAGGTTATCTTTAAAGGTCCCTTCCAACCCAAACCGTTCTGTGATTCTATGATTCTATGCTGAGTAGCCGTAGCTGGATGTTATGCTGCAGCCTATACTACAAGGAGTACTAGTTATACTACAAGGAGTACTAGTAGCTTCATTGGGAGAAATGCAGGGAAAATGCAGTGTGTGTCACTGAGCAGGGCTCTCTGAAGGTAAAATTCTATGGCTATTAATATAAAAATGCTAAGCAGCTAAAATGCATCAGCAAAAGAAAGAAGAAAGCAAAGATGTTTACAAACTAAAAGTGCTTAGCACCAGTGTAAATCTTATTTAGAAGTCTAATTTTACTCTGTCCTTTTTTAACTGTCCATGTCCATTCAGAATTTTTCAAGATCAACAAGAAAAGAGGTAATATAATGAGGAAGTTGCCGAGACTGAAGAAAAAAATCTAGCTAGAATTTGTTATAATCAACTGATTATGTTATACCATGGAGAAACTCTGGTCATGGGCTGGGACTATTTTTGTTAATTTCCATACTAAGAACAACAGTGAAATGGACCTTGAGGATCTCACTTCCTCCAACCGGCTGCCATGAGCAAGACAGAGCTGGAACTGAAGGGAAGCTTCTTTTGAAGTAATTTGTGTTCCTGGCATCCTCTGTAGGAACAGGTCTTTTTCTTAGAGATAAGTAATATGTAATTTTGAGTATTTTCATAGGGAAACAATGGWTGATTGAATCTAAATTTTGTGGCTGGTCTGTTACACCTTGGGGGAAGGATCAGTGCCAGAGGTAAGCTGCCATCAGTGTTTCAGAAAGATGAGGATTGCATTTTCCAGTGTAATTCCTGAGTGTTTGGTGAAGTGTAGCAGAATCATGGTACTAAGCACAGATCAGGTCACTGAGTGGAGACGGAGGGCAAAAAACTGCCTGTAATAGGCAGCTGTTCAGAAAGGCACAATTTATTCCTTTAGAAAGACTACAGAGCATCTTCTTGAGGCTGTTTTTTCTTTATTTTTTATTTCTTTATATGCAAACTAAAGCAGGGAAGGGCAGACATAGTTTCTGAAACTCTAAGAAATAAAGTCAAAGCCTGCATCATATGACAGCTTTGGCTACAGAACAGCCTGTTATAATAGCAAGAAAGTTGCATGGATTTGCCAACCAAGGGGTCCCTGGGGGAAGGAAAGTAACAAGGTGACAGCAGTGGCAAAGAGGGGAGTGCTCAGCTTTAGTCAAAGCAATGGAGGAAAAAACCAAACCTCAGGATCATCTAATCAACAAATCTGGAAATAATATGTGGTATGAAGGAGCTGAAAGGAAGATGCCTTTTCCGCTGCTTGGAGGCAGTGTTTTGAGCACCTCATTTGCTGATAAGGTAAAATCATCATGAACATTGAATGTTTTAGAGACTGAGCAGTACTTAGCTAACTCAGTGTCATTCCTGCTTTCCAACTTATTGTACTTTTTAGCCTCTGCTGCACGCTCTTGTAGCAACCTTCCCTACCGGCAGACAGAAGGCTGCATCCGTAGCCAGACTGTGAGCATCAGGCACTGTCTCCATTTTGTGGCTATCAGTGAGAAGGATGTAGACAATGGCTATGTTATGTTGTGATTGCTATGCACTCACCTATTTGTTATTATGTGGTTTGCTCTGTGGGTACAAGGGACTAATTCTGAGAAGTGCAAACAGGCTGCAGCCTGGAAAGTGGACAGTACCTTCAGGTTGCTCTGCACGCAGCCATTCTAAACCCAATCACTTGAAAGTTTTGCCTTGGTGAAGCAAGGTCTCCAGTCTCACTGGCAGACTCTCAGGAGATGTTGTGGATATAAAATGCTTAGCAAGTTGAAAAGACAGAGGACAGGTTCATGAACTTAGAGGTGGGTAAAAAACTGATACTTGGGAAACAGGGAGAGAGGGAGAAAGAGGGTGGCATTGCCCACACTGACTGTGGTCATCAGATTATACGGGAAGACACTGATCTTGGTCTCAGGAGAGACAGAGGCACATGCAGATTGCTTGTTGCATTAACAACCTTGCCTGGGTTATGTTTTGTTTTTCTTGTTGAGATTAAAGGTTGCTTTGTTTCAACTAGGATACAGTCAAACATGTTTGGGTCATTGAATGCACATGCTGGTCTGAACTCCAAAAGGGAAGAGCTGCAGGGGCTGAGCCCACCTGGGCCTACTGCAGTCACGGCAAATACCTGGGATGTTGCACTATCTGACCGGTCTAAGGTTGTAGACATGCACTGTAGGGGGAAGACATTTAATGCCACAGAGATCATAGCATGTATTATAGATGCTGCTGTGCCTTGAAGACAGGAAATAAAGCAATAATGAAATATGGAATGACAGAATAATATGATATAACCTTTATCAAAGAGTATAAGACTGTGCTCTCTCCTGACCGGCTGATAGAGGCAATGATAACTGATTGCAGGACCACTGCAAAGGCAAATCACCAGTAAATAATCTTAACCATTCAGGCTTTTGAGTGCTCAGACAGCAGGAGTATCACTGAAGGCTTTCACTAGCCTGCCATGTGACACAATAAATTTAAAATGTCATTATCTTGTTTTAGCTTATATGAGAACGGATTCATTAGTCTGAAAAGATTTCAACATTCAAATGGACGTTTCAGAAATAGCTTTCCATATTCAGTCTTAATGCTTTTTGAGGCAGCACTTCCTTACTTGGGACAGGGCGGAGGACCAAGTTGTGTCTGTTGGTCCTTCCTGCCCTGTCCCTGGTGAGGCTATCGGTGTTTCTTCTGTGTTAATAGTGGAGTCGTAGTTAGAATGAAACAACAGATAAGCAACATCTTTTGTTTCTTTCAATTCTTCTCTAAAAATATCTTTCAGAGTTTGAATCCTTGATGAGTGATTTGTGACAGATCTCTGTGCCTAAGTGACTGACATGGTGATGGGTGCTAGATAATAGGCACGCTTACAACTGAAAACTTAATATTTCCAACAGTTGTTAAACAGTATTATCTATATCACCAAAGAAATGCTGAAAACTTTGTACCTGGTACAGCTGTGGGTAGGAGTAACACATGGTTATTACCATTATAAAAAGTTATCTATGGATGGCTTTGCTSTTTGCAAGAAGGGGTTGTTCAGGTGTTAAAAGAAGTTTTTTCAAACTTAGATGGATTAACGTCTCAGTCGTTGATACTGTAATCTCCTGCTGTGGATGTCTATCATTTTTAAGGGATGAAAGAATGTTAAGTCTGCTGCAGAGATGCTTTTTCTTTCTGACATGAGTGTGAAAGATACATGACATTTTTTATCAGTAGGCTAAAGAGAAAGATCTTTGAAAGCACAGATGAAGTTGGATGATAATTCTAAATATCTCTTTGAATGACTTTCAGACCATGTTACAAGAAAGTTATTTTTGTCTCCATTATGACATAAATGTAAGGTGAGATTACTTCTGAGATGGTTGCAATGATTTCTATCCATATAGATGAAGATAGCTCTGAGTTCCTTACATTTTTCAGATGTGTAATTGTCATAAGATGYCCCTCATATTCTATTTAAAGCTCTGAAAACTTTTTTGGGAAAAGTTAGGAGGGAAGAATGACTTTGTTTATGTTGAGCTTTCCTTATCAAAATGGTCTGGCCTTCAGCATCTGGATGAATAGAAGAAAGGTTTCAAAGCTTCTTTAAAGTTTGCACAGCACTGCTCACTGTCACCTCAGGTGGGGCTAGGTGTTCCATCAGAACAAGAAAAAAGTGTTGCTGTAACATGCTGAATTATTTTGTTTTCTATCAGCATTTTTTTTACTTCCTCCTGCAAGCAAGTTCCTTACTTCTCCAAAATTTGTTCCGAGAAATCTTTTTCAGGACTAAGTCCTTCTGTAAGTCTGTCTACCTTCATTCAGACTGAAGAATCTGCCTGCTTACACAAAGGCTAACTGATTCTGTGTTTTCCATGTACTTGCCCAAATCTTTCACACACAGATATATACAAGCCATGCCCTGAAAAACAGACCTCTCAGATGACTGACTTTTTTGTAATACTCCGGTTTAACTATCTGTTGCTTATCTTGTGTCTCTTAGGCAGTTCTCATGCAAAGTAATATGCAGACATTCTCAAGCTGTCTTTGGATGAGGGAGCGGCAGAGCTGTGGTAGTACTGTGATAAGAAAACGGCTAATCAGCTATGGGCAAACCATATTGATAAGCAGCACACCACTGCTTCTGTAAGCCTAGCTATTATTTCTACATGTCACCAAGTAGTGTCATACAGACACATGACGTGTCATGCCTACGTGACGTACCAAACCACTCAGACCAAACTTGGGCATCATTAACATGGTTCTGCATTGAATCACAGAGTACCCTCCTCCTACCCAGCTGGCAGCATCTTCACCCCTTCACGTGGAAGCCATGCCAAATGTTTCACTAAATTGAATGGTATAAAATGTATCTCCTGAATTTCACTTACTAACCTTGATATTTACGCCCCTAAAAACATCATGAACCTCAGCTATGCTACTTGTCCAAGTCTGTCTGAATTCATGTTTGCTATCTACAGCCAGTGTGCTTATTCAAGTGTTCCCTCATCAGCTGTCTCAGAATAGTTTTCCATCTTTTTTTG
Organism: Phoebastria nigripes; assembly: GCA_035582835.1. Taxonomy (NCBI): domain Eukaryota; kingdom Metazoa; phylum Chordata; class Aves; order Procellariiformes; family Diomedeidae; genus Phoebastria; species Phoebastria nigripes. Next base: position 692,582 of record JAYKAV010002353.1, read on the forward strand.
CAGTAACTTGTCTTTTTTTGAAAACAAACAAACAAAACCTATTAAATTTTCCACTCATCAGTCACCAGGAACCTCTTGAAAACTTTGTAAACTTTAAGTTAACCTTCTTTTATTTTTTTTTTGTTAATAAGAAAGATTCACTGATTTTCTATTCACTTTCCTTAAAATTCCTGGATGTAGGAAAAAAGCTAAATCTTGGCTATTTCTTCAAATGCAACTGACTTTTTTATATTTTAGTTCTTATTGAAATGGTCACTTCTGAGAGAGGGATCATTTCTGAATTAAGTTACAGCTGGGGCTTTTGTTTTTAAACAAAGATTAAAATGTGAGCTAAAGCAAGCCATTTCCCAGGCAGTACTGAATACTGATTGGAGGACGGATAGATGTGTGAATATATTTATGCATAGGTACTCCAAGTTTTTGTCAGCACAAGCTGCCAAGACTTATAATAAATCCTGGGAAAAACCTATTAAAATGATGAGGTCATTTTTTGCCCTAGTTTTATTCTCCAATTCATTTATTTGTGAAAATTTCTCAAGTTAGTGTGCTGATTTTTTTTTTTTTTTAAGTCAGTATGCTTTGAGTCAGTATGTTTCAAATGTAACCCTGATATGGTCCAAAAGCAAAACTGAAATATTTTGCTTTTCAAAGTTTCAATTCATTTCTGGTATATTTTTATTATACCCTTTGTGCTAGTCTACTTTATCATTTCCTTTCATTCAAGGTTAAAACCACAAGTCTGAATGTGGTGAAAAGGAAAAACAATGCCTCATTGACATTCGAGAAGGTTCTTTTCAACTGTTTTCATGTGAGTGGATGATAAAAATATGTGAATTATAGGAGGACCAGTAGGGACTTGATGAAGGGACTCTCAGACTGAAAGTTTGCCTGCTTTTTCAACCATATCAGCTGGTTTAATAAAAGATATTACCTCTTCCTACCAACCGTACCTCCTAGAGTTAAAACTATATAGAAGTTTCTATTTTAACATTCTCTTGGCACTCATTTATTGGGTGTTCCTGTGGGCTTGCTTTCACCGAAAGTCATGTCAATTACTGCACTCAGGGTACCCCAGGCACCCTTGGTTGGCTGGGATTAAAATCCTCACTCTGCAGCAAGAAGCTCTAGCTATATCCAGGCATGTATGTGAGTACATACATGCTCTTCCAGTGCTCATGCACCCCTGGAAATTCATTGCAGCTGTGAGTTTCTCGGCCTCCTGCAGGCATATTTTTTGGTTTCTTCAAAAAAAAAAGAAAGTTCTCTCCTTTGACCTTCTGCCCCTTCTAAACTGCCATGCCTTTCTGTCTCTTTTGGGTACATGAGTTGTTGGCTTAGCAGCTTCTTGTAAAACCTTAGTTTTACTTTGTCTGAAGCCTAATCTCAGTAGAAATTCCAAGATTTACCTGTGAATACTGATGTCTGAAATGTTGACATTGATGTATCTGTCATTTTGGACACAAGAGACATCTGCTGTGGATAAGATAAGTTTTATAAGGCCTTTTTTCTTGCTTGATTGTTGCTATGTAAAGGCTGCTTCAAGACAGCACCTGAAAGGGATGAATATTGGAATTCATGGACTCATGTCCATGAAATAGAAGCTAACTTTGAATGCAGGTGCTTGAAGAGGAAAGAAGAATGGCATATGAGAGGACATAGAAAAGAAAAATCAAGATGAAAAATGTCATTGCTGAATTTAACATCATTTGCAAATTGAGTCCTGAAGACATGCAGTTTTGTTAGCTCTTATGAAACCTGGCAGACCAGTATGAATATCAGAGTATGTAGACATTGCTGTTAACATTGCTGCAGAACTTTCTGTCTTGTCTGACTAACCCGGGTTCTTTTTGAATAGACCACAGGAAAAATAGGTAGCCTATACTTTCCTGGGTTAACCATAACAACAGAGGTCTTTCTGACCTCTAGTCTGTGTAGTAAAATTTACTTTTTTTGGACTCAATGACTGTCGTGGTTTAAGCCCAGTCGGCAACCAAGCACCACACAGCCGCTTGCTCACCCTCCCCCTGCCTCCAGTGGGATGGGGGAGAGAATCAGAAGAGCAAAAGTAAGAAAATTTGTGGCTTGAGATAAGAACAGTTTAACACTTGAAAGAAGATAAAATTAATAAATTAATAATAATAATAATAATAATAAAAATTCTAATGAAAAGGAAAACAATGAGAGAGAGAGAGGAATAAAACCCAGAGAAAAAAACAAGTGATGCAAGTGCTCACCACCCGCTGACCAATGCCCAGCCAGTCCCTGAGCAGCAATTGCTGCCCCCCTGCCAACTSCCCCCAGTTTATACACTGAGCATAACACCACATGGTATGGAATATCCCTTTGGCCAGTTTGGGTCAGCTGTCCTGGCTGTGCCCCCTCCTAGCTTCTCGCTGGCAGGGCATGAGAAGCTGAAAAGTCCTTGACCAGTGTAAGCACTACTTAGTAACAACTAAAACATCAATGTGTTATCAACATTATTGTCATACTAAATCCAAAACACAGCACTATACCAGCTACCAGGAAGAAAATTAACTCTATCCCAGCTGAAACCAGGACAATGACCCTTGTAAAGACCTCAGAAGTTGGTATCAGTAGATCTTTTTGTTCTGGAGAAATTTGTTTCTTTCCTTAACTTTTATTAACAATTCCAGTTAAGAAATGTGTTTAATTATTGCATTAAACCACATGAACTGTGTAGTGCATAGATAGATTAACAGTGTACACAGTGCTTATTGGAGAACGTAGATTTAGAGTAGTCTCATCCCGGGCATTCACACTTCTCAGGGTCTGGGAGCCCCAGCAGCACTCAGGGGTTGCACCCTCATCTCCACAGAAGCGAGTTTTGTAATCTTAATAATCCTAACTCAGATTTACACTGTCATGCCTCTGAGGCTTAACCCACAGAGGTGGGAGTTGGAAATTGTGGGGACATAAATGTTTTGAAGCTCCAACTGTTAAGCAAGGGTACTGGATATTGAGAGGTTGGCTTCCCTTCTGCAAAGTACCCCAGGCTGAGTTCAGCCAATATATTGCAGTCTCACCTTAGCAGCAAAAGTAGTCGTGAAYGAGTGAAGAATGTAAATATTCGTTGGCCACTTCTATAGCTCAGTGAAGGATATTTCATGGTGTTTCCATAACTGAATTTCAAATTTGCATATGTAATAAATAGAATTTCTTTTTTTTTTTCTATTTCAAAGTATTTTAGGTGAACTAGAAATCCTGACATTGGGTCAGTTTTGCCCCAGATTTTTCTTTTTTGGTGTAAACTCTTCTTTGCTTAATCTTTTGCGGAAGTGAACTACTAACTGGGGAAAAAACAACAACAAAAAAGTAACTCTCCCTCACGTTCACTCATTGTGAAAAACAGTCTTCACATTGCAGCTTGTGTTAAAACTGTTGCAATGATTTTAAATACATGGATACATACCATGATTTTAAACTATTGTAGTTAGTTGAAGTTGTTTTGAAATAGAAGTGGTTTGTGTTGCAAAGATTTCACACAAACCAGCAAAAGAAAGTGACAACTTTGAAGAAAAGCGTCCATGCTTTTGAATCAGGACTTTCCTTTGAAAAGAAACATTTTATATGAAAGGTTTCCTCAGCTCTAGAACATTTTCTGTCCATCAACTAGCTGCATCACAAAAATGTAATAGCAAATATTTGTTGGAGTATTCGGCCTATATGTAAAATTATAAACATATTTTATTTACTTTTAATTATATTATATATATAATATATATTTTTATTTACTTTTAATTATAAACATATTTTATTTACTGTTTCATCTCTGAACAGTTTCCGTGGAAAACTGTGCTGTTGAC